>JAASFT010000003.1:0-111269 GCA_023333885.1 Globisporangium parvum
ACTTCACACTGCCGTGCGTACGTACACAACACACACGGTACACAGTGCACAGTACACAGTACACTGAGAGCGAGCGAGGCAGACAACACAAACACAGCGGCAAAGACAAAGACAAAACAGCAACACATCCCCCATCGAGTGTCAACGTGCACACGCACACACAGTCGTGTCTGCGTCGCGCACATACTATAGCCTACGATGTACACCCCCATGGTCTCAACTTGTTTTTCGGTCTTGTGTGTGGATCATCTTTCTTTGCTGATGACTGAATGGAAGTGAGTTTTTCTTACATTCAGTTTTGTACTGAGGGGAGTCAACTCGAGTCAATTGCTACTTCGCAGCAGGTGTGGATGGTGTTTGCGCCTATTCAATTCAATCTTACACCCTCCTCCCATATGATGGAGTCAGCTCGCGGCAATCTCCCCGTGCCGTCAACAACCCATGATTTAAAAATTCGTTGCGCATTTCGGTGATGTGATCCACTTGACTTGGTAACATTGAGAATTGTTTAGTGACTCACAGCGCGACTTGTGCACTCTCGTGAGTGCAACATCGAAATTGATCGGGTGTTGCATGCATCCTCTGTCGATTTTTTAGCGACGCTCATCCTTTTACGTTTTCTTTTCGCATTAAGCATTTGCGTTGGCTCCAGCCACTGGACACTGTGATGTTCATTACTGCTGCCAGCTCAAGGACATGAATCATCTGAAGCCCATTGTTTGTCTGTCGCCCTTCGCGTTCGCCGTGATTTGTGGCTTTGGCGTGCTATCATGAGTAATCGATGGTATTGACGCTCGAGAATGAGCTCAGTTTCAAGTATCATTTAGCACTGATCTAGAACTGACTTGACTGCCCACGATATGCACAGGTCGCCTCAACCTTGCCGTCTTGACCTGAGAGTTCGCATTTTCCAACGTTAACGACTTTCAAAGCGAGGTTATGTTATGAGACTTTGATGTTAACTCTTCGTTTTGCAAATTTTGGAAAGCTGGAGGTAATATTCGTTTGCATAGAACTGAAGCTCATCTTTTTTGCAAATTTTGGAAAGCTGGTATTGTTTTAGGAGAAAATGGTGCTGTGTTCGCGATTCGTGCCGAACATACAAACGCGAAGCCTTTTGACGGAAACCTGTGCTTGCTCGCACCTTTTGCATTTGCGAGATGACAACGCTCGGTCAACGAAGCACAAGAAGCACGCAAAAGTGAACAACGACGCGAGCAAGCAATCGCACAAGAGAGCACGCGCGAGGAGGTCGTGGTGCACGACGCACAGCGCAACAGCAGCGACAGACAGAGATCGATACACGATGGACAGCGGGCGCGACGACGATTCCTCCGCGTCGTCGGTGCGCGTGGCCGTGCGCATTCGGCCGCTCATCGGCCGCGAGAAGGTGGAGCGGTGCGACGAGTGCGTGTCAGTCGTCGAAGAGGAGATGCAGATCGTGATGGGGAAGAACCGGTCGTTCACGTACGACTACGTGTTCGGCAAGTACGCGCAGCAGGGCGACATCTGGAAGTGCGTGGATCCGCTCGTGCGCGCGAACTTTGACGGGTACAACTCGACCATCTTTGCGTACGGCCAGACGGGCTCAGGCAAGACGTTCACGATGGGCAGTGGCAGCGCGATGCACATTTCGCCCGAGGAGTACGGCATCATCCCGCGCGTGATCATGTTCATGTTCGACACGATCGAGAGCAAGATGCAGGAGAACCCGCTGTTCAAGGCCGAGCTGCGCATTCGGTTCCTCGAGATCTACGGCGAAGAGATCCGGGACCTGCTCGTGACGCTCAACGACGCAAGCGGCGACAGCAAAGTGGCGCTCCGCGAAACCGAGAACGGCGAAGTGCTCGTGACTGGCGCTGCCGAAGAGACCGTGCACAACGCAGACGAGTGTCTGCGGCTGCTCGAGCGTGGCACACTCTGCCGCACGACCGGGAGCACGCTCATGAACGCGCACTCGAGTCGCTCGCACGCGATCTTCACGGTGTCCATGGTGCAGCACATCCCGATCGGCGGCGTTGCCGCTGACGGCAGCGCAGCAGACGGCGAGTACGAGACGCGCAGCTGCTACTTTAACTTTGTCGACCTCGCTGGGTCCGAGCGCCAGAAGCGCACGCAGGCGGAAGGCAAGCGGCTGAAAGAAGGGATCGACATCAACAAGGGGCTGCTCGCGCTCGGCAACGTCATCAGTGCGCTCGGCGACGACAAGAAGCGCGGCCGCGTGCACGTGCCATACCGTGACTCGAAGCTTACGCGCATGCTGCAAGACTCGCTCGGCGGCAACAGTCGGACACTCATGCTCACGTGCGTGAGTCCTGCCGACGTGAACTTTGAAGAGACGCTGAACGCGCTCAAGTACGCGAACCGCGCGCGGAACATCCAGAACAAGGCCGTGGTGAACCGCGACGAAGCGTCTGCGATGACGCTCGAGCTGCGTCGGCAAGTGCAGATGCTGCAGGCGGAGGTGCACCGACTGCGGAACCCGGGATTGTCGGACAGTGAGCTCAAGTTCTCGAGCGTCGGGACGAACCTCATCGGCATGCAGATGGACTTTGACTCGTACTCGAACTTGCGGTCGCGCGCCGAGAATGCGGAGAACGAAGTCGCGCGTCTGACGTCGGAGCTCAAGCGTGGGAAGACGCAGCTCGACCACTTGAAAGAAGAGATGATCGCGGCGCAAGCCGAGCGCGACTACTTGCGCCTGTGTCTCGATGAGAGCAGCGACAACGCCTCGCTCTCGCCCGAGGAGCGTGAGTCGAAGTCGAATATTCTGAAAGACAATCTCCGGACGATCTTCGATCTCCAAGAGAAGCTCCGCGCAGTTGAACGCGAGCGCGACCACGCGATCATGACGTTCAGCGAGTCGGGTCTCGTGAGTGGCCGCGATGCGTCGGCCACGGCGTTTGCGCCGTTCATTGCGCCCGACTTTGTCGAGTCCGACATGAAGGCCGGAAGCGAACTGATTGAGCTCGCAGAGAAGGAGATCGAACGAGAGAGCGCGCGCTTGAAGAAGCTGAAAGCGGAAGAGAGCGGTGATGACTCGGGCATGGTGAGCGATGCGAGCGGCACTGGCGACGGCGGCATTGAGAGCGCAGACGACGCGTCGGTTGTCGAAGCGTCAGAGGAAGAAGCGGACCGCCAGCGCGTGTTCCAGCGCCGCCAGCAGCATCTAGGCGAGTCGGTGCAGGACCTGGCGCACGACATCTCGCTGAAAGAGCAGCTCGTGCAGAACATCCGGCAGGCACAGGAGAACTACGAGAAGATGAAGAACTTCTACGAGCAGAAGATGGCGCAGATGGTGGAAGAAGTGCGCATGGCGCAGCTCGGGCGCGACCAGCTCATTGATGAGATCCAGCAGATCGAGCTCAAGATCCAGCAGGGCGACACGTCTGGCGGCGGCGCGCGCCTCGACAAGCTCTCGAAAGACCTCAAGGTGAAGGAAGAGGAGCTCTCGGCGCTGCGGAAGAAGCAGAACGAGATCAACAGGTTCATGAACCAGAAGAAGAAGAACGAGATGCAGCTGCGCGTGCTGACAGCGGAGATCAGCAACATGAAGCGCCAGAAAGTGGACTTGGTCAAGAAGATGCAGGACGAGCGCAAGCGGTACGAAGAGGAGGCGCGAGCGCGGCAGAAGGAGATCTTGAGCTTGAAGCGGTCTCAAGCGCGCGACAAGCAGCAGATCCAGCGCCTCGGGACGCAGAAAGATGCGCAAGAGCGCGTGCTGAAGCGGAAGATGGAGGAGATTACCGCTGCGAAGCTCAAGCTGAAGCACCAGCTCCAGCTCCAAGCGCAAGCGAAGCGCAAGAACTCGTCGTACGGCCGCAACAAGAAAGCAGCGGGACCGAGCAAGGCCGAGCGCGACGCGAATTGGCTGTCGGACGAAGTCAAGCGCCGCGCCGAGGAGCAGCACAAGCTGGAGCAGCTGCAGAAAGAGCGCGAAGCGGTTGCGAAAGAGATGGAAGCGCTGTATGCGCAGCGCGATCGTCTAGAAGCCGAGTTGCGCAAGTCGTTTGCTCCTGACAGCAACATCCGCGACGTGCTCATTTCGCCGCTCAAGGCGCCGCTGAATCGCCGTCTGAGTGGCCAGCAGCAGCTCACGCCGGAAGAGGAGCAGCTGATCTACGACCTCGAAGAGCGCATTGAGTCCTGTCACGCAGAGCTCGAGTACAAGGAAGAGAAGATCTCGGAAATCTCGGACGACGGTCGCAACGCGGACGCTGGCGTGGCGCTCGTGAAGATTGAGCGCACGCAGTCGCTGCCCGAGGCGCGCAGTCTGCTCAAGATGCTCTTTGGCATGGCGGTGGACGTGAAGAAGCAGGACCAGCGCAAGGAGCAGGAGATCGCGAAGCTGCAAGTCGAAATGAGCGACTTGGCGGGCTTGCTCGAGCAGGAGCGAAGCCGCACGCAGCAGATCAAGCAGAGCTACGAAGAGTCGCTGCACAAGGTCGTTCAAGGCGGCATGGAGAGCTCGAGCGCGTCTTCGCCAGGTCGCGACGCCTCGCTCGACGACCGCAGCCGCATCCTCCTTTCCGTGTCCGAGGAGCGGAACTCGATGCTGCGGAAGAAGTGCGGCGAGCTCGAGACACTTGCGCGCGAAGCCGAGGAGGCGAAGCAGGCGCTCCAGGCGAAGCTCGAGCAGGAGCGGCGCGAGCAAGCCGAGTACCACGAGCACGTGGCGTACTTGGAAGCGCAACTTGCAACGCTGTCGAGCCAAAGCGGAAGCGATCGGTCTCGTGCTCTTCCATCCATGAGCCACGATGGGCAGCGAGCGATGGCACTGACGTCTGTTGCAACGCCAGGCCGAGCGTCTGGACCCGTGTCGTGGGTGAACGAGTTCGACGACGACGACGACGACGACGCCGACATGACTGGCGACGACCACGACCACGGCGATGATGACGGGATGGAGTCGCACGACGACGTCGATATGAAAGACGGCGAGGCGATGCTCCACGCGTCGTTGCGAGACCGCCGCGAGTTCCGTATGGACCTCGACGACATGGAGGACAATCTCGACTCGATCTCGCTCTCGGAGCGCCGACGCCTTGAGCAAGAGAGCGAAGCTGCGTACAAAGAGGACTCGCCGACGCAACTCGGGAGCGACGACTCGTCCTCGACGACGTCGTCCATCTTTGTGCGGCTCTCGAACCCGAGCAACTTCACGGGTATCCACAAGAACCGCGTGCGCGAGAGCGTGTCGAAGCGCGAGATCCTGCAGTCGCGCTCGGACCGCAACCGGTCGCGGCGACTGCGTGACCGCAGTGCTGGCACAGTGGTGCGTCCGCCACACTCAGGGACGCCAACGGAGCGCATGAGCAGCAACGACTTTGGATTCAAGGCGCCGTCGAAGAAGACGAGCCAAGTGATGGAGGTGCTTGCGAACATCAAGCGCGAGAACGAGTCGGAGCAGTTTGTGACCTCACCGGCGCTGCGCCAGCCGCAGTCGTACGGACTCGAGCGGTTCCGAGAGCCCCACAGCGATGCGATTGACGCAAGTGCCCCAGCGCCGCCACTCTCGGTGTCGTCGACTGTGCTGCCGCCACCCGCGCCGCACGTGGACGTGTACTCGCGCCTTGCTGGCCAGTACACCGCGTCTGCGCAGAGCAAGCGGCAGGCTGCAGCTGCTGCGCGCCGCCCGAAAGCGGACGACGACGGGCGCTCGCCGTCGGAGAAGCAGCCGATGCGGCGCATTTCGTCCGAGGATGGCATCGCCGGTGCGCACTTTGGCGGCGGCGAGAGCGGTGAGCACGACGAAGGCACCTACGACCCGCTGCTCGGCGGCTCGAGTCTCGTGGCGCAGGTGCACGACGACTACCGCGAGCGTCTGAGCAGTCGCAGCGGTAGTTTGAACAAGATCCCGTCGTCGGCGTCTGGTCGGTTCTAGCGCAAGCGTCCGTCTGTTGGGCAGCTAGTGGACGACGACTGCGTGTGTGTCGAGAGAGCGAGAGCGAGAGCGAGAGCGAGAGCGAGAGCGAGAGCGAGAGAAAGTGAAAGAGAGAAGGAGCGAGGGCACGAGGTCGTCAAGAGCTCATGCGTCGTCGTCGCTCCGATTGACTGAAGTACGAGTGATACAAACGAAGGACGTTCCGACTACACGCACACACGAACGATGGCGTCGCTCACGCTCTCTTGCTACTCGAGTCCTTGCGCTTTGATGGCGAGGTACTCTTGGTACGAGAGCTTGTGCTTCGACGACCGGTAGCGCGTGACCTTGAGCTCCTTGAGCATCGTCGGCGAGACGCGGCGGCGAAAGCCCGCTTTCTTCATGAGCGACGTCACGGCTTCAATGTGCGTCCAGCCTTGCTCGCTCGCGACGTCGGGCAAGTACGTCGCGCTGTAGCACGCGCCGTTCGCGTCGCTGAACTCGATGATGATCCCGTGCACGCCGATCTGAGTCGAGTGAGGAGCAGGAGCAAGACAAGGGAGACGCACGAGCCATCAGTACAGCGCACGTCGCTCAATGCGCTGCGCAACCGATTCGTGGCACGCACAGGCAGGTGCGAAGCGCACCTCCCAGTCTTCGTAGTGGTCTGCGTCTTCGTAGTCAATGAGCAGGGATACAGAGCAGTGCAGGCGCTGGAGCTCGCGTGGATGGATCGGCTCGAACCGCCGGTCCTTGAGCGCGCTCTTGAACGTAAAGTCGCGCAGGTTCTGCAGCTTGGTCGGCGCGAGCGTGCCGATGCACCCGCGCAGCTCCAAGCCGTGCTGACGCTCGATCTCCCACGTCACGAAGAGCGGGCTGTCGATACCCATGTGCACAAGGATGCACAGCGTCAGCAGATTTGTGTGTGTGGAAGACACCATACACACAGCGACGGATGCAACGCACAACGTCTGGTGCGTATCGAACGCTGGCAGAGGCTCGTCGCTGCCGTCAAAGTGCGCGTGCAGCGCGTCGAAGCAGTACACGACCATCGCTGCGCTCGCCATCGTGTCCTCGCACTTGCTCCAGCGCGCTCTTCTTCTGCACTGCGTTCTCTTCAACAACAGCAGGATTTCTATTCGCACAAAAACAACTCGATCGGATTCTCTAGTTGAATAGTTGAATTGTATGCCAAACAGGAATCATCTGTACTTGTTATTCGCAGCCAATCAATCATCACGAAGAGTCGTGAGTGCACACGCAGCTTTAGCTTTGGAGACCAACTCGATCTTTGGGAACACGCACTTCGTTGCGCTTCGAAGGCTGCTCACGCTCAGTCAGTCGCGACGGAAGAAGCTGTCGAAAAGGTCCATGATCCCGCCGCTGCTCTCAGCTGCTGCCTCTGACGCGTCGCTGCCAAAGTCACCGTCCTCGAACAGACTGTCGCTGCCAGACTCATTCGCAGTGCTGCTGCTGCTGCTGTTGTTGCCGCCGTAGATGCTCTCGTCTGTCGCGTTCCATGCGCTGCTGCTGCTGTCTGCATCGCTGCTTCCACCGTCGTCATTGAGTGACTCACTCGCTGCTGCGTCGCTCATTGCACCTGCCTGTGCATCTTCACCAGCGACACTTGCTTCACTGCCGCCACCACCGCCCATGAACGGGAATATCATGCCACCGCCACCGCGTGGGATGCGCGACGCGATCTCGCCCACCACACGATCGAATGGGAGGCTCTGGAGGTAGACTCTCCCTGGTCCAGTGAGCGTCGTCACAAAGAGCCCTTCACCGCCAAAGAGCACGTTCTTTACGCCTTTCATCATCGCGATGTCGTAGTGCACACTTGGCTCGAACGCCACGAGGCACCCGCTCGAGATCCGGAGCACTTCGCCTGGCGCGAGCGTGCGCTCGATCAAAGCGCCGTACACACGCACGAGCGCGTCGCCAGTGCCAGTGAGGCGCTGGAGGATGAAGCCTTCGCCGCCAAAGAAGCCGACGCCAAACTTCTTTGCAAACTCCTGTGCAAGCACGCACACACACACAACGCCAATGCGTTCGTTGGTTCACGAGTTGGACGGCCAAACACTCCAGCTCGGCCACAACAAGAGTGACCCATGACGAACCATTTCGATGTTCACAGTGTCCGAGCCGCAGAGGAACGCGCCTTTCTGGCAAATGACTGCGTCGTCGGCGAACTCTTGGAGGCGCAAGCGCAGGATCTTGCTCGGGAAGCTCGTGCCGAGCGCGACGCGGCCGGTCTGCTGGCCGCGGTAGATGAACTTCGAGACAAAGAAGTTCTCGCCTGTGAGCAATCTGCACACCACACGTTCGATTGATCGCTCGTGAGTCGCACTACTAGCGCGACACAGCAGCAGCAACTAGCTCTCTTGCTCTCCAGGCGGAGACAACAAGAGGCGACAGTGATGCAGCCTCCCGCACCGTTTCACGCCTTGCTGGAAGCCACCGGCTGTCGTCGTCTCCATCTCCACGCCGTCCGTCATGTAGAGCATCGCTCCTGTCTCTGCTCGCAAGCACTGCTGTGGCTCGAGCTCGATCTGGGTGCAAACGCAGGAGCAGATCAAACACACAAGTGAGCGAGCACTCTTGCTGAGCAAGTTGCCGCCTCCAGCACAAAAGCGCAGTCGTACGTGCACGACTTGCGACTCGTGGCCTTCGATCGACATGGCTCTGTCGAAATCGATCGGGACAAAGTGCTCCTGCTCTGTGAGGGCGTCCGTGTGCGGAATCGTTCGCTCCGCTGGCGCGTCGTTCACTGGCGCGCTGACTGGCTGCGCAGCCGTCGTGTCAGCCACCTGTGGCGCATTGTGGCCTGGGATCTGGCGCACAGTCTTTCGGAGCTCTGCGTTGTAGTACACGACGCTGCCTGCATGGGTCATGCATGCGTGAGTGAGGTTGGCACCAAGCGCGACAGCGACAACAAGCCCACTACGCGCACCGTTCTTTCGCTTGATCGGCTCCCAGCCAGTCGGAAGGCGCTCGCTCGAGCAGTATGCACGCACACATGTCTGTCTCCACGCTGCCGCGACGCTGGTGCGGCAAGCGGCAACACGGACGCGCTGGAGCTGCAGCATAGCTCGCGATTGACGATGCAGTGCGCGATGTGCGTGTCAACATGAAGCAGCGCGAAATACCCTCTGTGTCTTGCGATCCACATATCATTTTGCATTCGTACAGGCGATATCGCAAAGCACAATCGATTACCTCTTTAAGATAAACCTGTGTACCAACTATATGGTTCAATGTGTGTGCAATCATTCTCGAACCGCCTGAATAGAGAGCCGCGCTTTATTGCGTTCGATATGCAGTCCAAGTCGTTTCGGACAATTGCTCAGACAAAATGCGCAAGGCCAGCGAGGTCTATTGAGAAGCCTCTTGAGGACTTCACGCACATGAGGACTCGATGGTACTGGATGCACTGGATGATCGCGAGACGCGAGATGTGCTTTTGCTGCAGTTGCTCACAGCGTGTCGAGGCGTTTGCAGTGCAGTTGCCAATTCATGCACGCACGAGCAAGCGAGCGAGCGAGTGATTGGGACCACGTTGTTGCGGAGCATGCGCTTCACACTTGAAGCGCATGCATTCTAGTGCAACATGTGCTGCATTCAGTCAACCGCATGGGACCATGCAGCCTCCTCGAGTCGTTGCCCAGCACTTGGCTTGCAGTCCTGGCGTCTTGCACAATTGGCGCAGAGATGTACTGCAATCTGTGCTACAAAGTCGAGCGATGTCGGATATATTCTCGAACAAAAGTGCATAGAGCAGCCTGATTCGCTGTTCTTGCAGTTGCCAGCTTAGTTTATCCAAGTCAAGTGCATCTCGTGTCGCGCGTCGTGTTGTCCATTGTGAATACAGCGCGAATGGCCATACATTGTCCATGCATTGTCCTGGGTCTTGAGCACGAGCCGGTCTCGGAATAGCTCGTTGCAACGGCTCGTGGCGAAACTCCTGAGTGCTCGAAAGCTTGCAGTCTGCTCGAAAGCTTTCGCGCGCAGTGAAAGCTTTCCGCGCGTTCAAACATTCAAACGCTTTTATCGCGCGCCACAAAAAGTATCTGACGCACCCCGTCCAAATGCCTGCGCTCGAGTATGGCCGCGCGGACGACCTCGCGCGAAACCCCTCCTCCTCCCTTTCTCTTCGGTCGCCGGCCTTTTTTTGCTGACAACAAGCCCTAGCCCGCTCCCTGCGGTCACAAACGCCTAAAAATGGCGCGAAACCGCTAGCTGTGAGAATTCGTCGGTCTGTATCGCGCGAGCGATTCCGCAAACCAGCGCGAGCGAGCGGATCCGAGACTCTGCTCTTGCGTTTCGCATTGCCGAGTCCTGCTGGCAAACATGGCTGCACTCCTGCGCGCGTAGTTTTCGCGTTTCTTCGCGAAACCTATTTTTGAAACCAAAACCAAAACGACCTTTTTGGCCGCCTTTTGCCGCGCTCTTTTCTTCCGCTCGCTTGCTCGCTCGCCCTTGTTGTTGTTGCTGCTGCTGTGCGCGCGTGCCCTTGCGCTGGTTTCATTCGTCAAAAGACCCCGCTCGCGCCACACAGCCCGCGCCAGCCAGCCGTCGCCCGCCGTCCGCCACACACGCGAAATAGGTACGCGCTGTTGTCTGTGTGTGTGTGCATCTGTGCATCGAGCGCAATGGCACCGGAAAGGGGACGCTCCACCCCGCGCGACTGAGCGAGCGAGCGATCGCGCGCAGCAATGTGCGGCGAAATGCGCTGCGTGGTTGCGCTCGCACACTGTCAGTCTATCGGCGCCTCGCGCGCACGACTGCTCGTGCGATCTTTTGCTCCATCTGCTGCGTTCCGTTCGGTCTACCCCTTCCCGATCGATCCTCTCCTGCATTCGTTGTGCCATCTGCTGTGTGTCCAAGCATCACTGACAAACCACCTGCTCTGTTCCGTGTGTCTCTTCTTGATCGAGTGCAGACAGACAAGATGAGAGAGTTAGTCCACATCCAGGGTGGCCAGTGCGGTAACCAGATCGGTGCCAAGTTCTGGGAGGTGATTTCGGACGAGCACGGCGTCGACCCGACGGGCAGCTACCACGGCGACTCGGACCTCCAGCTCGAGCGCATCAATGTGTACTACAACGAAGCCACTGGCGGTCGCTACGTGCCGCGTGCCATTCTCATGGACTTGGAGCCGGGCACGATGGACTCGGTCCGCGCGGGTCCGTTCGGCCAGCTCTTCCGCCCGGACAACTTTGTGTTCGGCCAGACCGGTGCTGGTAACAACTGGGCCAAGGGCCACTACACGGAAGGCGCGGAGCTCATCGACTCGGTGCTCGACGTCGTCCGCAAGGAGGCCGAGAGCTGTGACTGCCTCCAGGGTTTCCAGATCACGCACTCGCTCGGTGGTGGTACCGGCTCGGGCATGGGCACGCTCCTCATCTCGAAGATCCGTGAAGAGTACCCGGACCGCATCATGTGCACGTACTCGGTGTGCCCGTCGCCAAAGGTGTCGGACACGGTCGTGGAGCCGTACAACGCGACGCTCTCGGTGCACCAGCTCGTCGAGAACGCCGATGAAGTCATGTGCCTCGACAACGAAGCGCTCTACGACATTTGCTTCCGCACGCTCAAGCTCACGACGCCAACGTACGGCGACCTGAACCACCTCGTGTGCGCTGCGATGTCGGGCATCACGACGTGCCTCCGTTTCCCTGGTCAGCTCAACTCGGACCTGCGCAAGCTCGCCGTGAACCTGATCCCGTTCCCGCGTCTCCACTTCTTCATGATCGGTTTCGCGCCGCTCACGTCGCGTGGCTCGCAGCAGTACCGCGCGCTGACGGTTCCAGAGCTGACGCAGCAACAGTTCGACGCGAAGAACATGATGTGCGCCGCCGACCCGCGCCACGGTCGCTATTTAACCGCTGCATGCATGTTCCGCGGCCGCATGAGCACGAAGGAGGTGGACGAGCAGATGCTGAACGTCCAGAACAAGAACTCGTCGTACTTCGTCGAGTGGATCCCGAACAACATCAAGGCGAGCGTGTGCGACATCCCGCCAAAGGGTCTCAAGATGAGCACGACGTTCGTGGGCAACTCGACTGCGATCCAGGAGATGTTCAAGCGCGTGTCGGAGCAGTTCACGGCGATGTTCCGGCGCAAGGCTTTCTTGCACTGGTACACGGGCGAGGGCATGGACGAGATGGAGTTTACGGAAGCCGAGTCGAACATGAACGACCTCGTGTCGGAGTACCAGCAGTACCAGGACGCGACAGCAGAAGAGGAGGGCGAGTTCGACGAGGACGAGGAGATGGACGAGATGATGTAAGCGGCGCGACGGCGTGCGTTGCGCTTCACCCACTTGCTCGGCCGCGACGGAGCAGCGTTGCCAGCGTCGCAGCTGCGAGAGCAGCCAGAGCGTGCTCGACGCGTCGAGGCTTTTCATGGACGCACTTGGTTTCGACGACAGCGACGACGATGACAGCGGTAGCGACGTAGCTTATAACCTATGAGCAGCCGAGGAAGAGAGACATCATCTCAAACACTTTTTATTCTTTGTCCATCGCTTCGGTCGAGTTCTTGCCAAGACTTGCGTGAGTGAGTCGTGGCGACCGCGCAGTGTGTCGTGAGCGTCTTGTCATCGTGCTTCAAGCGACAGAGGCAAGTCGAGGTGATGGTCCCTGGAGTGAAGCCATGTCCTCAGAGCGAAATGGCTTCATCGTCTTCAGCGACGAAGATGGACTCTGTTCAACAAAACCGCACGACCGCAAGCACTTGCGCATCGCTTCATGAATCGCGAGTGGCATCCAGCAGGCGTCGACCTCCACGTTGCTCGATTCCAAGTTTTTTTGCGAGCAAAGTCCTTGGATGCTATTTCGGTCGAGAGACCATCGCACACAACTCGATTCCCGCAAAGGGTCCAAGCGAGAGGCTGCAAGCCCTCACAAGTCGAGTCGTGTAGCAGCGCCATGATCGTCACGAGCGTGCAGACTCGAGTGGCGAGGCGGCCATTCGATGCGACCGATGTGCGAGAGGATCAATCGCATCCGCAGGAGCCTCTGAGTGACGACATTGACGCCAGCACTGCTGCCAGTCGCAGTGAGTCGTTCTCTCCGTCGCTACGGCTGCAGCAGATTGCGTCCAAGCGCATCCAGTACCCTGCGTTCCGAGAGTCATTTTTCTACGACGAGAGCGTCAACCCAGTGCTGAAAGGCGAAGGATGGGAGCCTGACCCAATGTCCGGCGCTCGCGAGTCGCACAAGCTGTGGAGCGCTCGCGGACGCAGCATCAGCTCTCGTTTGCCCAAGACTGCTGTTCCACCAGGCTCAGCGTTTCGGAACGAGTGCATTAGCCCTGATCGTCTCTACAGCTCCAGCAGAGGCTCTCTCGGCTACGAAGTCACTCGTGCGTTCTTCTTCGACTGCACTATCGAGTCGTTCCAGGAGGTCTGATGCAGTCTCTTTGATCATGTCTGTAGGCTCGCTCCGCGGATCGAGCCTCTGCAGCACAACGAAGCGGTTTGACGAGGTGCGCACTGCCATCATAGCGTGATGCAAGTATGCAACCACGCCGCTCTTGGTGCTTGGCAATGGTGACCTGACGAGGCATACGACTTGCGCTTGCAGAAAACTGCGACACCAGAGAGCATCGGTCCTGGGTCCTACAACGTCCTCGCTCACACTCGACCGGTTCTTCACGTCCCATGTCCAGAAACCAGCGTACGTGTGCATCTCGTCGCTGTAGACTTGCTGACAGACATGTGTGAATCGAGACACAACGTTCGCATGTACTCATACCTGCAGACGTGTCCTATGCGATAGGAGGCGCACTCTGAGCGCCTGAAAGAGTGGGGCAATAGCCCTGCAGATCCTCGCCAGATGGACAGCGCAGGTGAGTGGAAGCTGACGTCTGAGAAGCCGTCATCGACGAACTACTCGTTTCGACGAGCGCCAGGGCTCACCTGGATCGAGCAAGTGGAGCAGCGGCAGCGCCGATGTAGTCCGCATGCACGCGACCCGCCAGTGACGTTGAAGAGCTCTGCGGAGCAGCGCATGCCCAACTTCGTACAGGGCGTGCGCAACCCAGTTCACTCAAAGCACGCTGTGCTTGCAGCTTTGATGCCCAAAGCACCGAGCCATTGCAGTGCAGGCAGGCACACCAACGTCCACTCAAACGTAGTCACTGAGAATCGTTGTTCCGACGACGCAGACGCATCGCGCTCGCCGCGACCCAAAGACTCAGCCTAGTGACACCCCATGCGCAACATCGCCGCAGTCTATCACTAGCTCAAACCCGTGGTCTATTGCCTTTCGTATCCTAGTTGAGCAGCTTCTAGCGCGCGAGATGCGCGCTCAGCTCAGCTTCGCTTCCCAATGATGTCGACAAACGAGCGAGACTTGTTCAGCGGCGGCCGCGCAGCTTCGAGTTGCTTCGAGAGCGGCGAGTTCTCTGGGAGCTGCAGGCAGTTGCGCAGCTGGGCAAGTGCGACAGTGTTCAGGATCGGACGCGCCTGGAGGTACTGGTTGATCACGCGGCTCTTGACCGAGTGGTGGTCCTTCGCGATCAAGAACGTCCGCATCGCCTCGTTCTCGCTGATCTGCACGCGTCCTGCGCGCTCCTCAAGCATGAACTCGGGGCAGCCGCGCAACTGCTGGTACGTGTCTTCGGAGATTTGGATCCGTCCAGGCGTCCCACGTGACTCCATCAAGTTCGCAATCACAGTGTGGTGGCCCCAGATGAGGTACCGCGGCTTCTTGATGCCGACGATGCCGCCCACGACCTTGCCCGTGTGGATCCCAATGCGCATCTGCAGCGACACTTTCGACTCTTCGCAGAACCGGTCGATCTCGTGGAGCATCTCGATCGCAAACGCAGTGATCGCAGCGGCGTGGTTGCGCTCGCTCTTGTGCGTCGGGAGTCCACCGACGACAATGAACGCGTCGCCGACGGTGTCCATCTTGTAGACCCCAAACTGGTCTAAGTGCTTGTCGAACGCCGAGTAGATCTTGTTGAGCAGAACGCAGATGTCGCCTGGCTTGAGGTTCGACCCGAGCGTCGTGAAGCCGACCATGTCCGAGTACAGCAGCGTCACTTCAGCGAGCTCGTCGACGACCGTCGACTGCGACATGAGCGCCTCGGCGTACTGCGGCGACGGGAGCATGTTCGCGAGCAGGTCTTCGCACTTTTGCTTCTCGAGCCGGAGCGTGCACTTGAGCAGGAAGTCGCAGCGCACGCCGAACTCGCGCTTGTAGCCAAAGTGCCCTGCGATGCAGAACGTCGCAAGGAAGAGCGCAAAGCTCTCGGTGATCTGCGTCCACGTCTCGAGCTTGCTCGCGATCGTGAGCGTCAGGAACACGACGAACATCCAGAGGTTCACGGCGACCGAGTTCACAAAGCGCAAGCGGATCGCGAGACCAAAGACGACGGCGTGGAGGATGTTGAAGTCGAGGTAGTTGAGCGAGATCTGCTTCAGATCCGCCGCGGCGACGTCCTCTGGGAGGATGATCTGCAGGTCGATCAAGAGCACAAAGAGCATGCCGCCGACGATTCCGTAGAGCTCTTTGCGCTTGTAGAACAACGGGGACCTCTTGATGAAGTGCGCGAGCAGCGCCATGGCAACGAATGCGACCGTGTTGATCGCGTACCGCACGTTGCCGTTCCGACTCGTCGACGTCTTTTGGTTGTACACTTGCGTCGCGAGCGTCAGGAGCAGCACGAGTGCGATCGTCTGGACCGATGTGAGGAACTGTGGCGTGCTGTCGCGGTCGAGGTCGCGGCGAAACACGCTCTCCATCTCTGCAGCAGTGCCCGAGATGTCTTTCAAGTCGGTCGTGCTCGGTGCGACGTCGCGCTTTGTGATCTTGCGCCGCGCCTTGGGCTGGAACCGCAGCGTCCCGCGACTGATCTCGATCGCGTTCATGTAGCCAATGTAGTCGTCGCTGCGGTGGTGCTGCGCGTACCCCGCGACGTCGGAGCGAATTGACTCTTCGATCGCTCCTTCAAACGACGTCGAGACGTCCGCGACCTCCGAGCGCGTGGGGCGAGCGTACTTGCCCTCGAGCCAGTACAGCTTGACCATGCCTTTGCCCTTGAGGTTCATCATGCCGCGGTCAGTGATCATGTAGTAGCCCGAGCGCGAAAGGAGCTGCCGCGTGCGCTCGCTGATCTGGATCTTCCCTGGGAGACACGACGAGCAGATGCGCGACGACGTGTTCACTGTGTCACCAAAGAGGTGGTAGCTATACGTCTTGCTCCCGACGACGCCTGCTGCCACTGGTCCCGAGTGAATGCCGATCTGGAGCTGGATCTCGACGCCATTGAAGCTCCAGCACTCGGTCTCGCAGATCCGCATCATCGTCAACGCCATGTCTGCGATCTTCTCGCAGTGGTACGGATCGCGGTACGGCACGCCAGCAGTGCACATGTACGTCTCTGCGATCGCTTCGACCTTGTACACGCCGCGCGCGTCTGTGGCTTTGTCAAAGCAGAAGACGATGCGGTTGATGAGCTTCACGAGGTCGATCGCCGACGCGTGCTTCGAGAGGACTTGGAAGTTGCTCACGTAGCAAAAGAGGATCGAGACCTCTTCGTAGTACTCGGCGAGGGCGTCCGTGCGCTTTTGCTTGAGACTCTCTTTGATGTTCACCGGGAGCATGGTCTCGAGCAAGTCGTCGCGGCGCTTGCGCTCCTCTGCGACGCTCAGGCGCTCGACAAACTCTGTGCGCACGTGGCGCTCGCCGTAGTACGACGAGAGCATGCAGAAGCCGATCATCGCGAGGCTCACGTTCGACTCAAAGTCCTGGAACGTGCAGTCTTTGCAGAAGACAACGACAAAGAAGATCTTGATCGCGACGTGGCCGAGCGCACAGAGCGTCGCGGTCGTGAAGCGCATGCCGCTGGCGTTAAAGACAATGAGGAAGTAGAGCAGCGACATCATGCGAACGCTCTTTTGCGAGCAGAAGAGCGTCGTCTTGGACAGCTCGGTGTCGTCGCGGTGGTACCAGAACTCGACAAGGTGGAAGAGCCGCGGCAGGATGAGCACGATGCCGTGGAGCACGTAGTGCACGAACACGACCAGGTCAAAGTACCGCTGGAACCACGCAAAGTAGGACGCGCCGTAGAACCACCACGTGATCGCGATGAGGAGCACGCGCGACGCGAACGTGCTGTCGCGGTAGCTCTGGCTCCGCGTGAGGTACTGCCCGAGCAAGAGCGCGGCGTTCATGCAGAACACGATCTGGTTTGCCACGCGCACCTTCTTGCGCACGTACAAGTTGTAGTGCTTGCAGAAGATCTCGTCGAGGCTCGCGTCCTTGAAGCGCAGTGGGAAGATCTGCATCTCTGCGCGCTTGGATGGCCGCGGCCCACCGTCGTCTGCGCTTGTGCTCGTCTCACTCGTGTGCGCTGGCTGGACCTTGGTCGAGCCGTAGAACGGCGCTTGGAACGTCCGGCGGTGGTTGCTGAAGAGCCCCGGTTGCTGGATGATCGTGCTCGCTGGCAAGATGTCGTTCGCTGGGAACACAAAGCTCCGGTGCTGCATGCCGCTGCGGCGGTCGTTGCTGCTGCTGCCAGACGACGACACAGACCGATTCCGCTGCCCGACGCGGAACGAGCCGTCTTGTGGTGGGTCCACGGATGCATTCGCCACTGTCGGCACCGCCGCTGCTGGACGAACCTCGATGTGCTCATCGCGCATTGTGCGTCGTGGGCACCGCCCAGCTCGCGATCGGCGATCGACGAGGTCCTTGTGATGTGACAGACAGACAGACAGATGTGCTGACCGCGCTTGTCACCTGCACGTCGTCGTCTCACGAAGACAGCTCGGCGTCACGAAGCGCGCAGCAGGTGCTGCGTGATGGCGATGGCCGCGTGCACGCGAGCGACGGACAGCACACGCACTTCCTTGCTTCAAATAGAAACTACGAGCTATATGTAGCAGCTTGCTCAAGTCGCACCTGTCGATAGAGCGCTTCGATGTGATGCGACACGAACGCTCTGGAGCTGCATATGGCAAGACTGATTGATCGGATGCAACGTGAACGCGCAGAAAGAGCGTGTCGTTCGCGCACATGCACAGGGACGTTTGTATATGTGCGCTATGCTTTCGTAGATGCAGTCGTAGCAGTCGCTGGTGCCGGTTGCTTCGGTCGCTTCACAGGGTTGCGACCTGGGATCTGTTTGCAGTGAGTGAGCCATGCGTACGTGTTAGCACGTCCCATGAGCAGCAACGCGCTCGCTCGCTCGTGCACCACGGGCGAACTCTGACATGGAAACACACTCACACACACACATGCAAAGAGAGACGACGTACCATGGCGTCTGGGTTGTTTGGGTCGTTGACCCATGTGATCGTGCTGACGTTGTAGGACTCCTTGAAGAGCAAGAGGAACTCACCGACGCGCTCGACCTTGCCGCCCCAGAGGTAGATGCGGTTGTTCTTGAATACGACCTGCGTCTGCAGCAGATGCAGGATGTCGCCGAGCCGCACGTGCGTTGCGAGGCTCTTGGGCAGCACGAGACTCGCACAGCCCGAGTCGTCGCCGACGAGCAGCGTCGCGTTCGCGCTCGTGTTTGCGTCGTCCTTGGCGTTCGACTCCATCACGACGACCTTGAAGCTGCACTCCTTGTCTGCGAGTGCAGGCGCGAGCTCCTTCACGCGCACGAACGTCGGCGCCTTCTTGCGCGACGCGCTCGCTGCTGGCGACGCAGTCATGCTGCAGCTCCGATCGAGAGGCACAAAACCACTCGACACTTCACGATGCTGAGCGAATCCTCGTAGCGGTCGATAGTGCGAAAAACAAGGGACGATTCGGTTCAACGACGACTGCCCAGCATGCAAAAGTGACCGAGTGCGGACAACCTGCGAGCGATGAAGCGGCTCTTCCATCGCCGCACAAGCTCCGCCTCCTCTTCGTCTGCGCCAGCGAGTCCTGTTGACACGACGCAGTCGACTGATCACAGCAGCGCCACGTCGGCTGCCACGAATGCCGCTTTAACAGCAGCTCCAATCCCAGTCTCACCACCCATAGCAGAAGCACTGCCAAGGAGCCGAAGCTCGAGTCCGACGAAAGTGCAGCCTATCGACGCCGTCGCACGAAGACTCAGCGTCGACGAGGTATGTGCAGCGACGCGAGCGTTCGTAGATGCGTCGTCGTCCGAGCCAGCGCGGCGCCAGGCGTTGCAGACACTCCACAACGCTTTTGTCAGCGAGCCCAAGCGCCACGACGAGCCACCGAGCGTCCAGCATAGCAATCCTACACTGTACGTCGATGCACATGGTTCAGCGCCTGTAGTAGCGTAGTGTACTGTGCCCATGAGACTGACGATAGTGACGCTGCTATGGGTGTAGATCCGAGCAAGATCGCTGCAGTCTCCTCGCTTCTTGTGCGAAGCGAACTCAGAGACGGCTGAGCAAGTGCTTGGAGGGCTACAGCTCTACCAAGATGCAAGGCGATGCGACCAAGCGCTTCTCGATGCCACACGCCGATGTTGTCGAGTGTAGTCTGATGCTCGGCGTCCTCAGCAGACTGCTCGCAAGTCGCGACCACGCAGTCGTGCTCGCAAGCGAGCGGCTGCCGTCGACACTTGTGAAGCTCCTCAAGGCCATGGCGACACTAACTGCTGACGCAACAGCCAAGAGCAGCGCTGAGACTGAGCGTGATGCGCCGCCGCATAGCGATTCTGAGATGCAGGGGCTTGGCGACCGGACGCTCGAGCTCCTCGGTGCGGCGATCGCACACGACGACGTCGTGCAAGAGCTCATTGACGCGAATACGCTGCATCGGCTCTTCCATCTCTCGTTCCCGAACGTGCGCTCGCGACATCTCGCAGGACTCTCGGTGCGTCTTGATGCAGGACGAGCTGGCGTTGTCCGCAACACTGTTCCCAGAGCTGCGCGACTGTGCTGCGCTCACACGGTGTGACTGTCTGTCTCTCTTTCTATCTATCTCTTGCTCTCTGCTCAACGCACTGCGCAGTTGATCGAGAAGCTCGTACACGCGCGCTCACGCGAGACGTGGACGAAGAAGCTCGTGCCACACTTTGTCGAGCACAAGTGTCTCGTTGGACTGCTCGACACTGTTGCAGATGACGCGCACGTGCTGGCAAAGGTGCTCCAGATCGTGGCGCACGTCTTCGAGCACGCAGCGTCGTGCGACTCGACAGCGTTGCACGATCTCGCGCGCACGAGTCAGCTCTACGCGCGGCTGTTTGGACTGTTCACAAAGATCTTTGAAGGCAGTCAAGTGCAGCTCTCGCTCACGCCAGTGGACGGCGCACTTGCGAGCGAAGTGGCTCGCGACAACGAGGCGCTTGTGCTCTCGCTCACGGACCTCGTGCTCAGTGGGAACGCGAGCGGCAAGACGCACACGGACGTCGCGACGCAAAAGTACTTTGCGCTCCGGACTGGCGATCTGCCAACGCAGCCGCACGTGATCACGCGCTCGCTGTTCAACTGCGACGCGTTCCGCCTGTTCTCGGACGTGCTTGAGTACTTGCACGCGCCGACGCCGATTGAGACGCAGAGTGCGCGAAGGTCTGGGACCGACGCAGAGCTCATGGCGCTCTTGCAGCAGCAGCGCGAGGAGCTCGAGTGCAAGTGCATTGAGCAGATCGGACGACTTGTCTGCCACAATCGCTACGACTACGTCCTCGTCATGGTACCGTTCACACTGCTGGTGCCACTGAAGCATTCGTGACTCAAAGGAATGCGTCCCGCTCACAGCGCTCGCTGTGTCTGTGTCTGTGTCTGTCTGGTGTGCAGCAAACGCAAGCGCTCGCGCACGTGATCCTCCGACTGGACGAGTACTCAGACGTCACAAAGGCGACCGTCGGCTCCGTGCTCTCTGCGATTGCGATCGAAGCGAGTGTGGTGCCGTACGTCGAGCTCGTCGCTGTGAACCAAGTCTTGAGCAAGGTGCGTCTCTCTGGACCATGAGCCTAGACGTGACTTGTGAACGAAGCATTGGGGCTGATTGACATCCGATGGCGTCGCAGGGCTATCGCAGCACCAGCAGCCTCTCCGTGCTCCTTGGCTTTGTTTTGAACGTGCTCCGGTTCCACGACGACTACGCCCAGATCCTACGCAGCGTCAGTGTGCTCGAGAGGCTGCTCCTGCTGTTCCAGACACAGACACGCTGCCTCGTGCCTGACTCGATGTGCGTCGGTGTCACACACCCAACCAGTGCGATGAAGCTCGGGACGCTCGACGTTGCGACTGGCGAGTACCTGAGTATCAATGCGAGCACTCTTCACGCACTGCTGAAGTCGCATTGCCAGTCTGCTGCGTCGCCAAGGAGGCAGATCGGCGACAAGACCATGGCGAGCAGCCGCGACTTTGTCACGCTCGTCGACGTCTTGACCGTCCTTGCAGATCAAGCGATCCAGCAACGCGGCAATGCGACGAACACTACAGACGAAGACTATCACGCGCAGACGCTGTGCAGCTCGTTGACACTCGAGTGTGTCGCGATGCTGATCGCGAGCGAGTCGTTCCAAGACCTCGCGCTCGTGCTCTGGAGCAAGATCCTCCGTCTCGCGCTCACGCTCAAGCGACAAGACACGAGCGTCTTCAACACGGTCAACTGCATCCTGCAGTCCATTCGCTGCGCAACGCTCTCGATCGCGTCTCCAGAGCGCGCTCAGGCGTCTATTGCGTCCAAGCGCAAGGTTCTGTGTGCCACGCTTGGCGCACTCGAAGCGCTCGTGCGACCAGTCGATGCGCAGGACGTCGCGGTTCTTCTTCACATCGAGCCGCGCACATCTTGTGTCGACTTGGGACGACTTGAGCAGCGCGAGTGCAGTCAAGTATCCGCTGCGCTGCTCGAGTGCGGCGGCGTGACGGCGTGGATCGCAGTGCTGAGTGCGCTCGCAGCGTTCGATGCCTCGTCGAGCGATACAGACGGCGACAACGAACACGCACGCGAGCTCCTTCTTGTAGTGAGCTTCGCTATGCGACTCGTCCACATCCTGATCACTCACAACAAGGTCGTTGGGCAGGAGTTTGCGAGGTACGGTGTGTATGAGCACGTGCCTCGCTGTTGCTGTGTCAGTGAACGAAGAGTGAGCTCACTGCTGCCGGTCTGGTCGTCCAACTAGGACGGTCACGTTTGGGCTGTACGGCGACTTGCTCCAGCGCTTCGTCACGACTAGACTCGGTCGTTCAGTCTCTAGTCGTCGTCTTGAAGTCCAGAGCGACAGCATGGACCGCACGTTCCTGCTCTGGACGCTGCACTCGTTGCTTGGCGTTTCAGTCGGCGACGTGACAGTCGAGAGTGCGACCGCGTCTCAGTGCTCAGCTCGTTCCAGTACGACGATGGCAGTGCCGTCGACGAGTGGCAGTCGCGTCATTGTGCACGCAGGAGCGCTTGGACTTGCGCTGCAGCTCTCGAGTCTGTGGTGTCGATGGCTGCGACAAGACGAGCTCAGCTTGATCCTCGACTTTTGCGATGCAGTATCGAAAGAGTGAGTACCTGCCTGCTCGTGCACAAGCTGCTGCTGCTGCAGTGTGCCCTTGTGCTCACGTCTACCGATGTGAACATGATCATGTGTGTGTGTGCGTGACAGACCAGGGAACGCCAAGGCGCTAGCGTCAAGCGGAATCGCAGGAATCTTGATCCGCTCGTTCGGAGGACGCACGGCTCAGCCGGTGCCGAGCGCAGAGCAAGACTGCAGTGCGAGTCTGTCGACTGCGCTCCTCTCGGAGCAGAACTTGTATCATCGCCAAGCTGTCCAGCTCCTAGGCAACGTCGCTCCGCTCGGACTGTCGTACCAGGAGATCGCGCTCTGGATCCAGTCGATCCTGCATCAGTCCGCCCTGCCTCCAAGCAACCGGTTACGCTCCCAGTCTACGACGACAGCAACGACATCTGAGCTCCCGCTCGACCACGAGCAAAGCGCAGTTCAGTCAGCTGGTCGAAACATGCCGTCAGCGTCAGCGCCAGCGCTGCTTCGGCTGTTTGTCGAGCTGGCGTCGCCCACGGCAGCTCAGACCGTCCCAAAGGCTCGTGGTGTGCGGTTCAACGCCTCAACAGACGGATTCGCGTACCTTCAGATCCCTGAAGTGCACTCTCGGAGCCTCGCGACATCGACTGGAGCTGCGTCGTCGTCGCCGTCGCCGTCGATCCCGAGCTTCAGCAACGTGCTCAAGATCTGGCCGCCAGCAGATGGGTACACGGTCATGCTCTGGTTCCGCATCGACGCGCTTGAGACAAAGGACGAGCGCGAGAAGCTGTACCGCGAGTGCTTCTTGGCGCGCAAGTGCTTCCTCTGCAGCGGCGAGGTGCGCGAAGAGACTGTGCTCAAGTGCTCGCATCGAGCGTGCCGACCGTGCGTCGATGCGCTGCTTCTCAGCGGCGGCGAGTGCGCGATCTGCAACCCGCCGATGTTCTACCTCTTTCGGTTTCGGTCCAGTGACGCCAAGTCCGTGTCCGAGGCGTTCTTGAAAGGCTTGCGCGTGTCGATGCGAACGAGCGCGAGTCGCACGGTCCACCAGTTCAGTCACGCGCCGATTGCGCCGCACAAGTGGTACCACGCAGCGTTCGTGCACGCGCGCCAGCGCTTCCAGTCGAGCACCGTCTCGTTCTACCTCAACGGCATTCTCCAAGAGACGACGAAGATGTCGTGTCCATCGAGCATCACGAGTGGCCAGCCACTGAGCGGCATGGTCGGCATCCCGTCGCAAGCGCGCAGGCGATCGAGCTCCGCGTGGACAGTCGGATCGTTCTACTTGGTTGACGAGCCCGTCGCCGCGTTTGCGATTAACACTGTGTACGCTGCGGGGCCTCGCTACGACGGCCTCTTTGGCGGCGCGACGGGAACTGGCGAGGTCGCAGTGTGCTTTGACCACCTCCGCGTGCAGAACCTCGTGCTCATTGACGAGTACATGCGCGACCCGCTCCGCGCGCTCATCGAGTCGGTCGACGCCGAGCGCGTGAGCAAGAACTCGTTTCTGCGCGGAAGTCTCACGCTCGCGTCCGCGGCGTCGTCGGCTGCCGCTGCGATTGTGCAGGACCTGAAGACTGGCGCGAGTGTCTTTGCGCGCATCCCGAGCGCTACGCCACTGCTCAACGTCCCGATCCACCAAGAGCACGTCCTGCTCGCGTACACTTCGCAGAATGCCGTGGGCGACGACGCGTCTGTCATCCCGAACTCGCGTCTCAATGGCCGCCCAATTGCGCAGCTCATGGGAGGAGCCGACGCATGTGTGTCCGTGACGAACAGCGACGTGCTCTTTGGCCTCTGCAGCTCGGGCTGTCAAGTCGCGTACGTGCTGCTCGAGCGAGCGAGCACAGCGGTAGAGGTAGAGCTGTCACTGCGTCTGCTCTGGCGCCTCATGCGCGGCCACGCGCAGAACCTCGATGCGATGGAGCAAGAGCACGGCTACGGCGTTGTGAACTACCTGCTCCACCAAAAGGCGTCGCTGCTGACGAAGCGTGCGCTCCAGCTCCTCTTTCAGATCGTCGGCATCGACATTGAGGACGAGAGCGAGGAAGAGCGCACTGACGCTCGATCAAGTGGCGGGTCGCTCGCCTCTCCGCCTGAGGACGCACGAGAGAGCTCGATCCGCAACTTGCTCGCTCTCCAGCACTTTGTCCTCGACTACTCGCTTTGGCAAAAGGCCGACACGGAGACGCAGAAGCTCCTCTTCTCGACGCTCTACTCGTGCCTTGTCGCTGGCGACGACGAGCTCCGCGAACGCAACCGCGCGCAGCTCCAGTCGCTCTCGGTCGTGCGACAGCTCCTGTACGTGTTCTTGGACCCGAACGTCGAGCCAGACGTGCTGCGCGTGATCGTGGACCTGATCTTAGTCTGTTTGACTGGCGCTGGGCCACGCGACACGAGCTTGGAGACGAACTTTGCAGACGTCGCGACGTTCCTCACGAGCACGCTCTCGCCAAAGTTTGCGCACTCGAGCAGCAAAGACCATGACGACTCGTCTGCGCATCCGCGCGTGAGCGTGAGCGAGTCACTTCCGATCGATGCTGACACACCTTCGCACTCGCGCTCGTCGGTCGAGAGTGCGATTGCGACGCTGTGTCTGAGTCCGAGAGGAGGCAACCGCCCAAGCCACGCGCTCCAGTTCTACGCTGCGAGTAGCAAGTGCTTGATGAGTCCACGCGCTCGATTCGCATTGGCAGGCACAGGAGATGACGCGAGTCGCACGAGCCGCTCGTTCAAGTGGCGCGCGCACCAAGTGAAGGTCCAAGACCTGCTGCTCGACATGCTACTCAAGGCTGTGCAGAAGCACGACTTGAAAGAGAGCAAGGACCGCGACGAAGCCGATGGCACAGTCGCAACGCCGAGCGACGCGAGTCCAAACACGACGGCGTCAAAGTTCCCGAGCATCTCGAGCAGCACGACTGCGTCTGGTCTCGCGACTGCGTCGCGGATCCAGCTCCCGTCGTCGCATCGCTTGACTGGACTGCGCAAAGTGCTGTCGCCGCGCTGGATGAGCTACTTCCTGTTTCCGTCGACCGGGTCCTCCTGCTCCGTGCCAATCGCACCGACGACTGTGACGCTTGCGCTCAAGCTGCTGTGTGCGCTGCTCAGTCGACCGCGCTACGAAGCGTACTTTAGGCGAGAGGGGTACTACCGCCTGCTCGCACACGGTCTCCCGTCGAGCCAGCTTGTGTTTGCCAGTCGCGAGCACCCTGCCTTCCTCTCGAGTCAGCACCAGCACCAGCACCAGCTCCAACAACAGACGTTACGCCAGCACACAGCTTCGTTCCCGTTCGATGAGATGTGGTACACGCTCTTCTGCATCGTGCTCGGGACGCCTGTGGACGGCATTCCGCACCGCATCCAGTTTGAGATGTTCTACTTGACGAAGGACTTTGAGTTGAACATCCAGAGCGACCGCATCCTGAACGCCAGCATCGTGTGCGTGATCCTGGGCGTCATGCGTCGCCACTACGACGACCCCATCGCAATGGCAGCGCTGCAGCAGCAGTGCACGAATGACAGTCGTGGCCACGCGCATCATCGGTACCCAGACGCACGCAAGCTGGCTGCAGTCGTGACAAGTCTATCGACTGAGCGAGCTGACGAAGCGGTCTTCCACCTGCAAGTGCTCGAGTTCCTGCACCATCTCTACGTGAAGATGCCGTCGTTCCAGCGACTGCTGGCTTCGAGCAGCAGCGACAAGTTCCGGCTGGAGTTCCTCGAAGACCTCGCGCTCGTCATCTGTGCAGCGAGCCGCCGTTGCGTGATGGAACAGTACGCGCCGTCGGAGGAGCGCGTGTACCAGACGTTGCTGAACGAGAAGAGAGAGCTGAATGCGTACGAAGCGGCGCGCTGCGCTGTCCGGCTCGCGGAAGCCGCTGCCGCAGCCGACACGACTGGACGCGATCCGTTCACGCACGCGACTGCATCGAGCGCCTTCCAGCTCCTCATCGACGTCCTTATGGCGTTTCTGCTCGACGTGCCGCGCGGGGTCGACGCTGTCGAAGCGTTCCTTGACAGCGCACTCGGGACAGACCTCTCGCCGCCGCTCCACGAAAGCCTGTGTCTCCACTTCCAGAGCCTCGTGGTCCAGAGCCTCGTCGCGCAGATCCGCAACAAGTTCAACGACGACGCGATCCTCACAGACCACAAGCTCTTTGCACCGAACCTGCGCGAGTTCCTCAAGCTCGCGCTCCAGAAGATGCACACGTGGCAGCGCGCGCAGCACGGCGATGGGTGTCCCGCGCCGTTTGCGTGCTGCAGCAGCGTGCACTTTGCTGGCGGTCCCGCACAGCTGCTTGAGCTCGTGCTGTTCATTCTCGCAGAGACGTCGGTTGGGATCCTTGGCGGCGGCAGTAGCAGCAGCGGCTTCTCAATGTTCTCGTCGTCTACGACGCTCGGCGGACTGCTCCAGGAGAAGCTGAACAGAGGCAAGAAGCGCCGGCAGATCCGCCAGATCATGGGTCGCATGAGTCTCTCAAAGTCCGCTGAGCTCGAGAGCCTGCTCGAGTCGCTCTATGCGACGCTCAACGGCGTCGTCCTGCACATGCTCCACGGCCATCGCGCCGAGATGACCGACGCTGCGCTCGCGAGTATGCTCCAGCTCATCCACGTGAACCGCGACGTCGTGCTTGGGTCGCGCAACAGTCAAGACAAGAGCTTCTTCGTGTGCCTGTGCCGGTACCTCTTGCAGCTCTTGAGCGACGCGAGTCCAGTGCTCCAAGAGGCAGCAGTGCACGTCTGGGTCGATCTGCTCTACTTCCAGCGCTCGTTCATGGTCGACTTGCTCACGATCGAGATCCGTCGCGCAGGGATGCCACCGTACTCGGTGAACCTCATGAAGAGCGGCTTTGATGTGCTGCTCGAGTGTCCGTCGACAGAGCTCGCAGATAGTGAGGTCGAATGCGAACAGAGCCGAAGCGGCAGTGACCCAAGTACGCTGGCGATCCACTCGCCTGCGTTCGCCAAGTTCAGCAAGTGGCTCGACCTCGTTGGGCCGCCGCTGAAAGAGCTCGAGATCACACTCGATCGAACGTTCCTCAAGTCCGTCGTCGAAGCAAAAGAGCTCGTGCGCGATGCGTGGGCGGCGTACCACAAGAAGCTCGTTGCGAGAGCGAGCAAGCACGCACGGCGCTTCCAGACGCGCGACGCTTGGCTCTCAGAGATGGACACGACGCTTGGGTACTCGCTCGCAGAGATGCAGCAGAAGGAGTTCCGGCGTCAAGTCAAGTGGCGACAAGACCACGTTGATCGCCAGAAGTTCATTGCGCGGCAGTGGCAGCATCTTCAGCTCCACTTGCTCCAG
Source organism: Globisporangium parvum (assembly GCA_023333885.1). Classification (NCBI taxonomy): domain Eukaryota; phylum Oomycota; class Peronosporomycetes; order Pythiales; family Pythiaceae; genus Globisporangium; species Globisporangium parvum. The sequence goes on from JAASFT010000003.1 coordinate 27,573, forward strand.
CACGTGCTCGGCGGCGGCATTAGTTCAGACGATGCCAAGTGGACTGCGATGAGCAACCCGGCGCTGATAGAGGAGATCGCTGAATCGAGCGCGTCGCTGCTCGAGCGACCGAGCGGCGTTGGCGGTGCGAGCACGTGGCGATTGGACTTCACGGAAGGACCGTTCCGGATGCGCAAGCGATTTCTCAAGGTGCCTCAGCGACTCCAAGGGTACCATCCGAGCAAGAGCAATGAGCAGTCGGAGCGACTGTGTGGACGAGCGGACCTGTTCGACAGCAATACTGCTGTGAGCGAACTCGACACGGCGTCGGCGTGGAAGACAGTTGCGCCATTGACGCCGATCAAGCGCCACCCACTGCGTCAAAGGCGGTTCTCTGAAAGCGACCTCGCTGCTCTGGTACTTGTCCACGCTGGAAGCAGTGGCAACCATGGTCCTTCATCACCTCGAGCTGCGCGAGAGATCAGTGCCGTGGACGGTCAACGAGCGCGAGATGGCGAGGCTCGTGACGCTCGCCGACGCGGGTCCTTCGAGGATCTCTTGGACCCGAAAGCGCTTGATGACGCCAGTTCGATCCGGTCGTCGTACTCGGTCGACCGACGGCGCGACAGTCAAGACAGCGGCGTGAACGACAACGACAACGATGACGACGGAGGGGACGTCAGCAGCAGCACACTGCTGCTGCCAGAAGATGACGCAGTCGATGAGAAGCTCCGTCCGCTGCTCATGCCTGGCGACGAGATCATGGACATCTACGACTGCTTGCGCATCGACGGCATGGACTCGTGTCCCGGCGTCTTCCTTCTCTGCAACGACCACGCGTACATCGTGGACAACTACCAGCGCGTTGTGACGCAGCAGCGAGGACTGGGACGGAGTACGACGGAGCTCGGCAGCTCGCAGACTCGCGTGGTCGAGATATCAAGAGGCTCGACAACACGCCTCGAGCGCGGCTTGAGTCTGCGGCACCATCACACTGGCGCTGAGAGCAGTGGCGGCAGTTGGAGCCACTCGTTTAGCATGCACACGCCGAGCAACAGCAACGTGTCGTCGTCGTCGCTCTCGCTATTGTCACGATCGAGCTTCATGCACCAGTGCCGCTTCTGGTCCTACGACGACATTGTCGAGTTGCACAAGCGGCGGTACCAGCTCCGCCACGTTGCAATTGAGATCTTCGCGCACGACGGCCGCAACTACTTGGTACGTAGTCTCGCTGCTTGCGTGTATGATAGAGAGAGACAGACACTGCCGTGCTCCAGTTGCTCTCGCGTCGCTGACTTCGTTGCGTACGCACGCGTGGACGAACTGTCTAGATCACGTTCGAGTCGCACCAGCAGCGCGAGAACGTCTTCCACGCGCTCCTGAACAAGTGCCCGAACGTGCGCGGCGCAGCGAACGGGATGGACCGGTCGGCTGTCTCGGGCGACCTGTACTCGCAACTGCGAAAGTTGCTGCGCAACAGCATGACCGAGCGGTGGATCAGCGGCGAGATCTCGAACTTTGAGTACCTCATGCACCTCAACACCTTGGCTGGACGGTCGTACAACGATCTCACGCAGTACCCGGTACGAATGCCTCTGCTGCTGCCGCTAGTTGGTCTCGGATGCTGGGCTGCGTCATTGGAATGCGACTGGCGGACTAACTGGCGACTGTGACGCTCCATCTCGCCAGGTGTTCCCGTGGGTGCTGTCGGACTACACGTCCGAAGTGCTCGACCTGAACGACCCGAGCGTGTTCCGAGACTTGACCAAGCCCATGGGTGCGCTCAACCGCGAAGAAGAGTTCCGCGCGCGCTACGATGGGCTGTCGGAGAACCCGGACGCGAGCGACGTGCTGACTGCCAAGCCGTTCCACTACGGGACGCACTACTCGTCTGCTGCGATCGTGCTGTACTACTTGATGCGCGTCGAGCCTTTCACGACGCACTTGCTGCACTTGCAAGGCGGGAAGTACGACCACGCCGACCGACTCTTTGCAAGCGTCCACGGCGCGTGGAGCAGCGCGGCGGGAGTCGAGAACGCGCAGAATGGGACGCAGGACGTGAAAGAGCTTGTCCCCGAGTTCTTCTACTTGCCGTCGTTCCTCGAGAACGTCAACGGCATCGACTTTGGTCGCGACCAGAGCGGCACGCAAGTCGACAGTGTGCACCTCCCGCCGTGGGCACACGGGTCCGCGAAAGAGTTTGTTCGAATGAACCGCGAGGCGCTCGAGAGCAGCTTCGTGTCAGCGAATTTGCACCACTGGATCGACCTGATCTTTGGGTACAAGCAGCAAGGCGCAGCGGCAGTGGAGGCCTGCAACGTGTTCTACCACCTCACGTACGAAGGCGCAGTGGACTTGGAGTCGATCGCGGACCCAGCAATGAAGCGCGCGATCGTGGATCAGATCAACGAGTTCGGGCAGACGCCGTCGCAGCTGTTCAAGACGCCGCACCCGGCGCGGACGCGAAGTGGGCTGTCGAGTGGCGCTGGCGCGCTGTCAACGAGTTCGTCGCTCGCGTCGCTCGGTCCACACTCGTTTGGAGCGAATAGCGAGAGTGGCGGCGTGCTGGCATCCGGTGCGAGTGACCACGCAGCGTTTCAGTCTGGGCCGTCAATGAGCGGCGGCGGAGCGAGCTTTGCAATGGCGTCGCCGCTCACGAGTCGCAGCGCGCTCACGAGTTCGTTCATCGGCGCAATGGAGTCGAGCGAGTTGATGAATCGCATGCAGACGATCTTGTCGAACACTGGACTGAGCACGACCTTGGACGACACGACGCGGATCTTGGATGAAGCTGCGCTGCTGCATCAGGAACCGAAGCGCGAGGTCGCCATGAACTCGATCGTGTCGCTCTACCGCGGCCATCAGCACACGACGCCAGGAGTAGCGCCACTTCGCTTGCGGCAGCTCAGCTCGGGAGTCTTGGCAGCGAGTATCCAACAAGTCGCAATGTCGACAGGGTCAGTGGCGCGCGAAGAGAGAGCTGCAGCAATGGGCGATCGGTGTCTCCTGATCCCACCGCGCAACCACGAGTTCCTCGCCTGGGGCTTCCAGGACCAATCGCTCAAGGTCTTGTCTGTGGGATCGTCTGAAGTCGGCAGCGGCGGTGACTCAAAGGTGCTTGCGTCGTTCGAAGTGGCGGTCGAAGTGAACGTCGCGTGCATCACGTCTGATGGACGGACCGTGCTCACCGGTGGCGTGACGGCGCCAGTGCTTCGGATCTGGGAGTTCAGCGCGAAGAAGAGCTCGTTATCCAGCAACAGCGGCGCGAGTCGGCGACGAGCGTACACGATGACACTTCCGACTGTCGGCCAGAGCGTGCGGTCGCTGACGCCACTTGCGACGCTCGTGACGCCGGCGCACCATCGAACGATCACGGCTGTGCATGGGTGTCGCGCGTACAGCATCGCTGTGAGCGGCTGCTCGGGCGGCGTGCTCGTGATGTGGGACTTGAATCGCATGCGGTACATGTTCACGCTGCCGTCGTTCTCTGGTCGCGGCAGCGTGCGCAGCTCCAAGCGCTTCGCAGAGACTGGGAAGAGTGACGAGCGCTTGGCTGGAACAGAGTGCGTCTCGCGCCTCCCGCCCGAGTTCAGCAGCATCGGCAGCATCAGCATCAATGAAGTGAGCGGCGACATTGTTGTCGCGAGCGGCGCGCGCTTTGGCGTGTACGACGTGAACGGCAATCTGCTCGTGCGTCTGTGCTACGACACGCTGCAGCTCGACCCGGTGTTCCCGCGCTCGCAGATCACGTCGCTGGCGCTGAATCGGAGCCAGAAGTCGGAGTGGAGCAAAGAGAAGGCCGTGGTGACTGGCCATGTCGACGGCGTGCTCTGCATCTGGGCGTACTCGCAGTCTGGCGACGGTGGGAGTGGCGAAAGCGGCGACGAGTGGAGCATTGAGCTCAAGGGCCGCCACGTCGTCACAGCGCCGACGCTGGGATCACCGAGCGCGATCACTGCAGTGTCTCTGTCTGCAGACGAGCGCAAGCTCTACACTGGCACGAGCGACGGACTGCTCTCCGTGTGGACGCCCAAGTTGCTCTAGGGCACTCGCTGTCGTCGTGAAGCTGAGAGAAATGTCCACCGCAGTTGGACAAATGGCTATTTTTGTAAATCTCTCGACCTTGTGCTTGGCCACAAGATTATTTGGTGACACGCGAATGCGCAAACTGCGCTGCTGCGATCCCAAGCTCAGCGAGCAGCATGCGCGACGGAGTGCCGGCTGGCGCAGTGCTACAGTGCGCGATTCGACCTCTCAGTACTGACCATGACGCCACTGCGCGCGGTCGAGAAGCTGCTGCTGCGCTCTAGTCACACGACGCTCTGTGCTTGGCGCACTGCCGCACCGCTGCGCCGCTTCGCGTCAACATCAGCGGACAGCAATGCACTCCCAAACTACCGACGCATGATCCTCGAGTCGCGCGTGTATGACGCTGCGATCCAGACGCCGCTGCAGCACGCGCCGTCGCTCTCGCACGAGCTGCAGAACCGCGTGTACTTTAAGCGCGAGGACCTCCAGCCCGTGTTCTCGTTCAAGATCCGCGGCGGGTACAACAAGATGGCGAGCTTGACCGACGCGGAGAAAGCGGCTGGCGTCGTCTGCTGCTCGGCTGGGAACCACGCGCAGGGCGTTGCACTCTCTGCGCGCAAGCTCGGCGTGAACGCAGTTATTGTGATGCCGCTTGCGACACCGGAGATCAAGGTGAAGGCTGTGCGGCACCACGGCGGCGACTTTGTCAACATCGTGCTGCACGGCCAGAGCTTCGACGAAGCCGCAGCTGAAGCGAAGCGCCTCGAAGTGCACGAGAAGCGCACGATGATCTTGCCGTTCGACGATCCGTACGTGATTGCGGGGCAAGGGACGATCGGGATGGAGATTCTGCAGCAGACGAGCGGCGAGCAGCTCGATGCGATCTTCGTCTGCTGCGGCGGCGGCGGCATGCTTGCGGGCGTCGCAGCCTGGGTCAAGCAGATTCGTCCGAGCGTGAAAGTGATTGGCGTCGAGTCGAGCGACGCGGCTGGCATGACTGCGTCGCTCGCTGCTGGCAAGCGCGTGGAGCTCGACCACGTCGGGCTCTTTGCGGACGGCACGGCCGTGAAGCTCATTGGCGCCGAGACGTTCCGCGTCTGCCACGAGAACGTCGACGAAATGATCACCGTCTCGACCGACGAGATCTGCGCAGCGATCAAGCGCGGCTTCAACGACACGCGTGCGATCTTGGAGCCGTCTGGCGCACTGGCGATCGCCGGCGTGACGCAGTACACGAAGCGCAAGGGCTTGACTGGCTGCACGTTCGCCGCCATCACGTCCGGCGCGAACATTGACTTTGCGCGTCTGCGCTTCGTCTCGGAGCGCGCGGACTCGAACGAGACGCTGACGTCCGTCAAGATCGACGAGACCCCGGGTGCGTTCCGCCAGCTGTACCACGAGCTCGACCGCGCCGGTGTGCGCATCACAGAGTTCAGCTACCGGTACTCGAGTGCCGAGAAGGCGCTCGTGCACATGTCGTTCCACTCGCCGACGTTTGACAGCGCACACGCTGCGATCGCGCAGCTCCAGACCGCAGGCTACGACGTCATGGACCTCACGCAGAACGAACTCGCAAAGGTGCACACGCGCCACTTGGCAGGCGGCAAGTCGCGCACCGTTGCGCACGAGCTGCTCTTTCGGTTCGAGTTCCCTGACCAGCCAGGCGCGCTCAAGCTCTTTCTCGACAAGCTCGAGGGCGAGTGGAACATCAGCCTGTTCCACTACCGCAACCACGGCGCCGACGTCGGCCGCGTGCTCGTGGGCTTCCAGGTCCCGGAGCAGGACCGCGCGCGCTTCCAGAGCTTCCTCGACCAGCTCGCGTATTTGTACCACGACGAGACCGCGAACGAGACGTACAGAGAGTTCATGCTGTCGTAGGCATCCACCATCAATACACGCCATGCACTGCACACTAGCGATGCAAACGACAGGCACTTGAGTGTGGTTGTCTGGACTCTGAGGGACGTCACAAACGCTGTCAATAGTAGAAGCTGCAGATCACTTCGTACGGCACTGCTGGAGGTGAGTGCTCACTCGCGCTCGCTGTGGCACGCGCTCGTCAGTCGCTCGCTCGCTTTACACGCCGTCCTCCTCTTCCTCTAAGAAGCCGCGCGTCGGCATGTAGCCGCGCGGACTCTTCGCAGCCGCAACTGCAGCTGGGTGCATGCGGTGACCGTCGTACTCGTCGTCGTCCACGTCGTCCAAGAGTCCCTGGTCTTCCAGCGGCATGTACTCGGCGAGAATGCTGCGCACTTGCTCGCGCATGTGGCGCTGCGTGCGACGCCAGTAGACAAACCCAGCAGTCGACACCGCACCCGCGACGATCAGCATGATCACGAGCACCGAGCCGAACGAGTAGCCGCCACCACCGATAATCGCAGCGTTCGAGATCCCGCCGACCTTGACGCACTCGAGCAGTCCCATCGGCGCCTGGTTCGCGCACGAGCAGATCTCAGGCGGGTCGTGCACGCCATAGCCTGCGCAGATCATGCCCAGAATGCTCGTTGGGTCGACGCGGCCGCGAGCGTGCACACCGTCGACGTACAGCGCAGGGAGGCGCAGGAGCTGCAACGCAGTCTGCTCCTTCAGCTCTTCTTCGAGCAGCGGGTTCTTCTCGTCAACGTCGAGTCCATACGGCTGCATGCACTTTTCGACTTCGTGCGCGTCGATCTTGTGCTTGCGCATGATCTTCTCCGCACACTTGCGCTCCTTGAACACGTTCTCGTCCTGTCCGCACTCTTCGCCCGACTCCTTCACGTACTTCCACCACTTGAGCCCCACGCCCGGGTCTTCTTTCGACACGATGTTCCAGATGCACTTGCGGCGCAGGTTCTCAATCACAACGTCCGCACCTGACGCGCCACTGCCGCGGTCGTGGAACGGCGACGGGTCCAGGAGACAGTAGCGACCCTTGTTCAAGCACATGTTGCCACACGCTTGCGAGAAGTCGCCGTCGTCGTAGTGGCATCCGACCTTCGAGCCGTTGTAAGACACAAAGTGCGGCGTGAAGAACGCGCGGCTGCCGAGCGTCGTCACGATCTCTTCGAGCTTGCTCAGCGTCGCGAGCGACTGGTCGTCCCATGCGCTCTGCCACAGCGTCCACTCCACGCGGCCATCCGGCGACGGGATGCCCCAGTCAAACTTCACCATCACGTTGCTCACGCCCTTGGAGTGCGCAATCGTGCGCTTGATCGCATCGGCGTCGCTCTTGCGGATCAGCATCGACGGGATCGAGATGTCGCCGCCTGATTCGTCGTCCGCCTGCATTACAATGCACCGCACACGCACTCGACCAGTCAGCGCGCGCGTTCGCAGCAATGCAAGCAAATGCACATCGAGCACACGCACGACGTACCATGAACGGCAGCACAGTCTCGCAAAAGTCGTCGCCCGTGCTCGTGAGGCACTCCGTGTCGGTGCACAAGCACTTGGAGTCCGCGATCAGCACGGCGCGCGCACCCGCGTGCTGCGCTTGACGCACTTTCTCGACAAAGTGGCAGTCGCCGCGATCGAGGAGGAGTGCAAATGGCGGCTCCCAGTTGTCCGCCACGATCTTCTCACAGCCCGTCGAGTTCGTGTAGATGAGCTGCGTCTGCAAGCTCCCGATCGTGTACGCAGGGTACCCAAACAGGGCGTCCTTGTGCTGGTACCCGTCCTTCTTCATGAGCGTCTCTGGCAACACGATCTGCAGCTTCGTGTGGTCATTCTGTGTCGAAATGCACACACCACAGCGCGTTAGCTATCGCACATAGTCGCAACATAAGCAGCCAGATGGAGCGGGTGATCGCTCGCTCGCTGCAGATCGCTCCATCCTCTTGCTTGTCCACAGCGCTCTGCCTGCGCACGGCGGGTTGAAGCGCACTTGCGCGTTTGGGTGTGCAGACGCACCTCGGTCGACGGCCACTGGTCAACATCCATGGGGCGCGCATCGGCGCTGCTCGCGTGCAGCGCCATCGCAGCAAGCGCGGCAAGCGCGCACGTCGTCCGTCCCCGCATCGCTCGGTCGCTCCGATCGCTTCTCGGTCGCTTGATCTCTTGAACGCGCCGCTTGTGCTTCTGCAATCTTCCTCGAGAATGGCCGTCAAAGTGAAGAGAAGGATGCGAAGAAAATGGAACAGCACCATGAGCGCTCACGTAAAGTCGCGAAGTGATAGTACAGTGGTTGCGTTTGAAAATACGCACTCATCTACATACGCAGCCAATGCAGAAGATCGCGTAAAAACGACTCGTAAAAAGCGTCGCTCGTGTAAAAAGGCGACTTCAACTCGAGCCGTCAACTGAAGCAACGTCGAGCGCATTCTGCACACAGCGCCGGCGGCAGTGATCGAGGAGTGACCGAGGACATGAGGGAGCCGATACGCATCCACGCCGACGATGCCGAACAGAGAAGGTAGGCGTGCTAGTAGTAGCTAGAAGGAACGCGAGCAAGTCAACCTGCCAATGCTAGCAAGTACAGCTTGCTCTGGTGCTTCATCTGGTTCAGCAGCGCGACCTGCGCAACCGCGACGCGCTCGCTCACGCGCGCTTGCTGCAGCGTCTTCTCGAGTGCAATGAGCTCGATCTTTGTCGCCTCCGCCATGACGCCGCGCAGACCAGACAGGAAGAACCGCGTCTCGACGAGCAGCTTTGACCACAAGCAACAGCAGCACGTTAGCAAGTGAGTCCTCTCTCACTCTCGCAAGTGCCTGGGCATGCACACAGCTCACGCAATGCAACGTACGTGGATGCGGTGCCACTCGGACGGCTCACTGCTCGCCTCGAGCTCGCGTACCGAGTCTGTGAGGAAGCGACCGAGGACGCTCGTGAGCTGGAACGCGACTGCACGGACGTACTCGGGACACTGAGCGTAGCTTGCGAGACTCGTCTCGATCTCGCTGCGCAGCGTGATCAGCTGCAAGAGCACGTTGAACACATACTGGCGCCCGTCATTCGGTACACTTGAGCTTGCAGCGGCAGCATGGAGAGCCACTGAAGTCGGCGTGCTTGGCGCAGACAAAGGCGCGAGCGCCACGTCGCTTCCCGTGAACGAGCTCGTTCTCGAGTCCGTGCGAGAGGCAGTGCGCGATGCGGAGCTGCTGCTTGCGCGGCTCGGCGGCGCCACCTCTGCTGCACCAGACTTGAGAACCTGCAAGAGCGGTCCTGTGTGCATCGACACGTACATCTCGACGCACTTGGACTCGGTCTCGAGCACGAGCTGCCGCAAGTCGGCTGCGCGATCGCTCTTTGCGCTTGGTGGTGTGTCAGCATAGAGCTCTGCGAGCCACCTCCCGACGTGCTGGATGCCCTTTTCGCGCAGCTCGATGCAGTTCGAGACGATGGCAAACAAGACGCACGCCTCTGCGCCGCCGCTCCGGTTCTTCGTCGACCCTGCGATTGACGCCATCGTTGTCGGCGGCGAGATCTCCGTCACAAACGACCACAGGAGCTTCTCCAGGAAGAGCGCGAGCATGTCGTGGAGATGGCGCTTGAACGCTTTGATGACGGCACTTCGAAACGCAAAGGCGTCAGCGCTGGATCCAGCGGCATCTCCGCTGTCGAGCATGTCGAGCAGCGCTGGTCCGATCTGCGTCCACATGGCCTCCCACACGCGCATGACGTCAGCCGCGCAGCAAGTGAGAACAGACGCGCGGTTTAGCTCGATCTTGGACTCGGATGAGACCATCGACGTGTTTCGGATCTCGTCAAACACGCTCGAAGCTTCCGTGACAAGCTGTCCGACTTTCGTGAGCGGCAGTCCAGACGCGTCGGACGTCATGAATGGCGAGAGCGGAGCGCGCAGATCGTCACTTCCAACCGACAAGTCGATCGCAGACTCAGTTGCGAACGACGGGAGGCTCATGATGATCGGGTCGAAGTACTCCTGCATGAGCTGGTCGCGACTTGCTTCGCAGACCTGCTCGAGGAACGCGAGCACGATTTGCGCTCGGAACTTGTCGCAGAACGTGTCCTTGAGCTGCTCGATGTTCGCGTTGAGCGTCGCGGCGTTGGGGCACTTTTTGAGGCTGTTGAGCTGCCGGAAGGACTCGTTGAGCTGCTTGAGCACAAGAGGCGTTGGTGGCGATGCGTGCTTCTGCATGAGCTGCGTGCACGTCGATAGGATGCTCCATGCCTTGGCTTGCATCGACTCGGCTTCAGACGATGTCATGCCGCCTGTGCCGCTACTCACAGCGCTCCCACTTGGCGTCTTGAACACCTCGCAGATGAAGCTCCATAGACCGCTTCGGAAGCGGTAGACGATTGACGCGCACTCTTTCACGATTGTAGCAGCATCGACGAGGTCTGCGAGACCCACGAGCTTGCGCTCGAGGTAGTCGAACTGCTTGTCCAAGCAGATGAGCGTCGGCTTTTCGACAAACCCGAGCGCGTTCAGGACCGAGATCGCGCGTTTCTGTCAAGCACACGAGCGTCCCAAGCAGTCTCATGGATCAGTGACACACTAGCGCTACTGGTAGTACCAGCATAGCGGCATCGATCGCAACGTCGTACTTGCTCAGCGACCGAGAGCGACGTGTCATCAAAGTGCTGCAGGAGCTCTGCGTTCGCCCTCTGTGCGATTGCGTGCGCAGCAGTGAACACTTGCTGCAGCGCCGAGATGTTGGACTTGGAGCTGTGGTACTTGAGCCGGCAGTAGTCTTCCGCGAGCTTCTCGTAGTTCTTGTCGCCCATACTCACTTTCATCTTCGTTGTGATCTCAAAGACCGGGCGAAAGCGACTGAGCACCGAGATCGTGTTGCGGATGCGACGCTGCTCCTTCGCGCGCTGGAGCATCACCGACAGCGTCGAGTCCGTGACTTGCTTGAGCGTCGCCATGGCATCGAGCAGCTGCTCATTCTCGCTCTGGTGTGCGCGGACGTCATCAGCGAGTGCTCGCACGGCTTCGTGGCATGAGAGATACTGATCGAAGTGTGCGCTCACGAGCGCCTTGAGCTGGTCAGTCTTGTCCGACGTCGTGCGCTTGAGCTCGGCGAGCTCGCTCTGTAGACTCGAGAAGTTTGTGCACTACATACCATGCCACGAGCGACAATCAACGAGACGAGCATGTATACATCAGTCGAGACGCGAGACCAGAAGCGAGAGAGGCGCCGCACAAGCACACATGACGCACTCCGTGGGTGACTGCGAGGTACTGGTTCGGATTGAAGAGCGGAGACGAGAGGTCGATCTGGGGCTTGACACGCGTCGCGCTCTGGTTGTCACTCGGCGCGACAGAGGACCCGTGCCCGTCTGGTCCGCGCATGCTTGCTTGCTTGCTTGGGTGCTTGAGCTCGAAGCCTGGAGCGGCTTCACTCGCTTCAGCGCTCCACGTTGTGCGTTTTGGTGTGCTGTCGATCTTGAAGCGTCGTTCAAGGTCGTTTAGCTTGAGAAGTGTATGAGAGAGTAAGGCAGATTTCGGTAGTGCAATAAACAAGGGGTTTCCCTTTCACTTGAGTGACGTTAGAATCAACGTGTTCAGTGAAGCGATGCAGTTCGTCAATGCGTCGAACAGGTTGACGCGAATACAGTTCAAGAGAGATTGGGTGCGAGAGGCATCAAGATACTGAGGGTCCGCTTTGGACTGACCACTTTTCTCGATGCGAGCATAAACGGTCCAAATCTGTTTTGCAAAACGCCCATCCTCTTCAAAAAGTGCACGTTCAATCAACGGATAACGTATAACGTATAAATCGGTTAAAGAGGACTGACGGATACAAACACTAGTATCGCGAACGTATATGCTAGCGACAGAGGTCCATGCTGACTTGAATGCGGATGGACGTGTCAAACCTCAAGCTTCGATTTCAGGTACGCCAGTGTGGCGTCGCCATACAAACCGCGAGACACCAGCACTTCACGCGAGACGAGCGCATTCACGTTGCTCGATCACATGCATGTTGCTGTTGGTCGGGACGGCTCGGACGTCTCGGGTCGGCACATGGCCATCACCTTGCTGCTGAGGTCCATGATGTGAGAGCGTTCCGACCCGCGCTGCTGTGGTGTTTTCATCTCGCAGACCTGCTCGCACAGACTTGCACGATCGCGCTCTCTCTTTCTCACACAAACACGCACAGAGGCTGATCTGTCGACGAGAATGCCGGCGACGACGCCCTTTCCAACATGCGTGCCACAGCTCTGTTCATGTTTCACATTGGATCCGCCCGTGCGATTGATCGATCAGTCGTCGAGGATATATGCACAGTTCAGCCAGCGCCAGCGGTCTCGACAGGTTTCTTCGTGCCCTGTGCTGGTGCTCTGGTGCTCTGGTTCCTCGACTTGAGTTCGCTCCAAGACAAAGGCGAGAGCATGTTGGCACGAAATGAACGAGAGGACGGACGGGAGCGCTCCTTGTTAAAGGCCGCCACCATCATCACTGCTGCTGCATCATCACTCGAGCGGCTCCTCGCGCCGCGTTGATGCGGTCCAAGCAGCAGCAGCAGTAGCAGAGCAACAGAGCGGCAGCATGGTGAGCGTGAAGCGCTTGGAGCGGTTGACGAGAGACGCAGAGCAAGCGTTTAGGTGAGCGAGCGCTGCGACAGCTAGCACGATCGGCTCAATGCTCAATGCTCAATGCCCAGACATTGGCATGCAACCAGCTGCAGAGCGTTGGCAGGTCCTGAGCGGCAGCAAAGCAAGGGCGGCGACGGCGCCAGTCGTCGCGGTTGTCGCACACATGTGGTGGGGACATGCAGGCATGCAGGCAATGCAGGCTGTAGAATAGAAAGAGGTCCTACGACGGAGCACGCGTGTGTGTGCGCCACTGTGCGCGAACTGGTGCTGGTGTCCTCGAGCTGCCAGGAGCGCACAGCCCAGCAGCAGCAGCAACAGAGCAGGCTCGAGCGCACACACCGAGTTGTTCGAGTCCGCTGTGCATTCGAGTCTGCTCGACGCAGCTGTCGCAGCTCTGGCGACCTCTTCAGCGCTGCACTATGCGTTTGAGCAGGGCGGGAGCGACCGATTGATCGACATATAGTTGCTCTGTCGAGGTCGGTTTGCCTGCTGTTGGCCCAATCACTCCCTCGTGCTATGGCCAAGCAATACCAACGTGTGGGAGAGTGCTGGTGTGGTGAGACATTTCCCGTTTCGTCAGGAGCGACTGGGGGTCCTACAACATATTCGTGGCGGATGCGGCGATTATGAAGGCGGGCTCGCGAGGAGCAAGAGGGCATTCGGTAATAAGACAGCAGGCAGGCGCGGCAGGCAGCAGCAGCAACAGGGCTCGAGCGCGCGCGCAAGTGTGAGCCAAGCGAACCGAGTAGATCGATCGGTCTCGACTCGCGTTGCCGCACACAGGAACTCGACACGCAGACACAGGTCACTCGACACACACACACACCACGAACGAAACAGCTTGAACCGTGGTGGTGTATGGCGAGCAGCGCAGCGCAGTAACCAACACCCCTCCGCCACGCCCGACCCGACAGAGAGATAGATGATCGAGCAAACCGCACACACGCACTTCCTAGCGCGCTCGACCAACGCGATGACCGCGTCGTCCGCAACAGTAGCTGCGATCCCGTCGTCGGCGTCCTCTTCGTCGTCGAGCTCCCACATCATCAACGCCAGCAGCAGCAGCAGCAGCAGCGACGAAGTCGACCTCACAACCATCACGAGCCTTCACATCCTCGAGCGCAAACACGAAGAAGCGCTCGCCCCGAGTCCGATCGACGACGACGAAGAGGAGCGCGCGAACCACGAAGACGAGGAAGACCGCAAGTACGAGCTCAAGATCGGGTTTGCGTCTGCAGGGATCACAAAAGCCGAAGCGCTGCTCAGCTCGAGCGCGAGCGGGTCGAGTCACGAGAAGCGCGACAGCAGCATGGCGTCGGCAACACCGAATAGCGTCGCGTCTGCGCGCATCCACACGCGGATGAAAGCGCTGGCGAACTACCTCATGAACAACTTCTCCGGGCTCCGAAAGCGCATCGCAGCGACCAACGCCGGGAGTGTGTCGGACGTCGGCCGCATGCGTCACTACATGCAGCGGCGGTCTGCCCCTGACGGCGCCGACCGCCCAAAGCTGAACATCCTCTCGACGCGCCACAGTGGCAGCGAGCTGCGCACCACGCTGTCGTGGGAAGACCTCGGCCAGGACCTCCACTCGGACGATGTCATGTACTTGACGCCCAAGTCGCGCAAGCGCGGCCGCTCGTCCGACATTTTCCAGGACGCCGAGCTCCGTGAGCTGTGCCACGAGTGCGACGTGCACAAGAACCACGTCGACGAAGTCGTCGCGATGGTGCTGACGTCGTTCGGGACGGTCGAGATGGACGTGCTCGTGCTCGAGGAGCTCGTGCCGGACAACATTGTCGTGTTTGTCGGCATGCTCGTGTTCCAGAGCCTCGAGTGTTGTCGCGAGCTCGTGGACTTGAAGGTGCTGCCAGCGTTTCTCCGTTACGTGCAGGAGCGGTACCGCCGCGACATGCCGTTCCACAACGCAGCGCACGCAGCCGACGTGCTGCACTCGTTATTTATGATGCTGTCGACGACAGCGCTCGGCGACAAAGTCTCTGGGCACAACCAGGTCGGCGCACTCTTCGCTGCAGTGATGCACGACATTGAGCACACAGGCTTCACGAACGACTTTCTCATCAAGACGAACCACGAGATCGCGCAGATGTACCCGACGCGCGCGCCGATGGAGGCGAAGCACATCTCGCTCGCGATTGAAGCGATCACGCACCCCGCGTTCAACATCCTCGGGAAGATGAGCGCCGTGCAGCAAGACGACGTGCTGACTGTGGTGCGCGAGACGATCCTCGCAACTGCACTGTGCTACCAGCGCGAGCTGCTCGACGCCGTGAAAGCCGTGAGCGCGAGCGAGTGGGCGAAGATCGAGATGGTCGACGACGAAGAAGTGCTGCCTGCGCCGCTGCAGCTGCTGTCGCTGCGCTGTGCGATGCACGTGAGCGACATTTGCCAGACCATGAAGCCGTTTGCACAGCACGAGAAGTGGGTCTCGCGCCTCACGAGCGAGCACTACTTGCAAGGGCTCGAGGACGAGCGCATCCAAGCGCGCGTGAGTCCAGCGTACTGCTTTGAAGCGACGTACACGCGGGAAGAGTTCCTCGTGTGCCAGACCGGGTTCCTCGAAGGCATGGCGCTGCCAGCTGTCGCGACGCTGAACACGATTCCGTGGCTCGACGTCGAGCACCTCGTGACGGGCGTGAAGCGCAACATCGCAGCGTGGTCGCTCGAGCGCGACATGTGAGTGAGCGTGGAATAGTGATGTTAGGCGGCCGGCTTCCCGAGCAGGGGAGCCAGTTGGAACGCGCGTGTGCGTGCGCACTGTACAATACGAGAGGCACACAGATGATAACAATAAGACCCAAACGCACGCGCTGCCACTTCCAACCACTCCTGGCGTCTTCTTAAAGCGCTGCTGGCGACACAGAGCGCTCACGACATGACCTCGCAGCGCATGTCCAGACCATCGCGCATGATGCTGTTGGCGCCACGGTCAAGGCGGTCACGACAACAGCGGCAGCGCGCGCGGGACAGACAGCGAAAGCAAGACCATGTGGACTCTAGCAAGACAAACGCGCTCGCTCGCGCAGCCGGGCGACCAAGTGGAGCCAAAGCGCGAGCTCCTTCGGCTCTTCTCTGGCGACGCCACAGCACCCCGACCAGCACGGCGAAGAAGCGCCGAGCCGAGCGAAACAGCGGGCCGGCAGCGTCGAGCAGGCGGCAGTGCGACATGCCAGCGACCACACGTGTCGCACGACGAAGCGCTCCGTGCGCCTTCCGCGTGAGCGCCGCTGTGCGCTGGCGACTGACACCTGAGGCGTCGCCGTGCGCGCAGTTGCTGCTGGCGATGCAGCAGCGGTGCATCGCGCGGTCTGCTGACGTCCTCGCTGTGGCTCACCGCGCGCTCTCTCGGTTTTGCTCGCGATTCTTCGGGTGCATCCGTCCACTCGCTGTTCAGCAGCAGCGCTTGAAGAGCGGTGCGGCAGCGCTGCTGCGTCGAGCGAGCTCCACACGCAGCGCCACATGCGCGAGCAACAGACAGACTTCGACGGCATCGTGCATTGCGTTTTGCTCGACCGAAACGTCGTCGTTCCCCTGCGGAACTCGCTATCGCGTTGAAAAGGGAACACAAACCTGTGCAACTCCATGCTGGTGTTAAACAACGAGAATGAAAGGGTGATCAGCTGTGTGGCCCACATGCACCTATTGCGCAATGTTCGTTATCTGCAGTATTGTATGCTCTCAGTCTCTGGCACAACCATCCAGCTCCTTCCGCGTCTCCGCTGCTGTGCTGCGTTTCACAAGTACACTCCACCGCTTGTGTGGCACACCATTCTCTGGCAACACTGCCAAACCGATCACTTACAAACCATGGCTCATCACAAGTCACAGATATTTGATCGCGCTCGCCTGACCACCGCCCATCGCAAACAACAACGCAGCACTGCTTCAGGAACCGCTGCGAGCTCGAGGCGATGTGGAGCTCCTCTGTGCGCGTGCTACGCGCGACTCGTCATTGCCGCCGCCTCGTTGCGGTGGCGCCTTCTGCCGGCGCCTCCACTGCGGTGAGTCACTCTCGCTCTCGCTTGGTGCTGACGTCAGTCAGTCAGTCGGGCAGGCAGTGCATGCCAAGTATCCACCGGAACGCCACCGACCGATCGCAGCACTCTTATCGTCAGGAGCATGCGCACACAGCTCGTACTCACGCATGTGGTGGATCCACTGCACTGCAACAACCACTCGGTGTCGTTTGCGTGCTCCAAGCAGACACGAGCGTTCTCGGCGCTGCCGGTGAAGGAGCTCTGGCGCTCCGTCAACGCTGTCTGCTTCGACGTCGACAGCACCGTGTGCGAGGACGAAGGCATCGATGTGCTCGCAGACCACTGCGACGCCGGCGCTGCTGTCAAGGAGTGGACAAACAAGTACGTTGTGTGAGATGTCTTTGCTACAGCGGGGGCGTTTGCTTGTAGGAATGCAAACGACCCAAGCGAGCTAGAGGGAGCGTTGCAGTGCTGACATTGTCCTGTGTGTGTGTACCTGTGTGTACATGTGTGGGTGTTCTGTTTGCCAGAGCGATGAACGGAGGTGTCAAGTTTGAAGACGCGCTCGCTGCTCGCTTGGACATCATCAAGCCGTCCAAGGACGATATCAAGAACTGCCTTCGTTCACACCCGCCCAAGCTCACGAAAGGTGCGCGCTTGTGGATGCGCTGCGCTGCAGCGTCGAGCGAATACCAGCGATGACAAGCTAAAGTACTAACACGCTTGTTGCTGTCTCTGGTATGCACGCCATGTGCGTGTTTGCAGGCGTGAAAGAGCTCGTCGCCGCGCTGCACTTGAACAACATTGAAGTGTTCCTCGTGTCTGGCGGCTTCCGCTTGATGATCGAGCCCGTGGCCGAGCAGCTCCGCATTCCGCTGCGCAACATCTACGCCAACACGATCTACTTTGACGACGCAGGCAACTTTGCTGGCTTTGACGACACGGAGCTCACGAGTCGCGACGGTGGCAAGGCCGAGGCGATCAACATGTGCGTGCGTGTGTGTAGTGAGCAAACGCACTTGCTCGTCCTTGTGCTCACAGCCTGTTGCGTGCTCCTTGGTCTCCTGTACAGCATCAAGAAGACGCACGGTCACAACGTGATTGCGATGGTTGGCGATGGCGTCACGGATCTGCAAGCACGTCCACCGGCCGACTTGTTTGTGGGCTTTGGCGGCATCGTCACGCGCGACGTCGTCAAGCAAAACGCCGACTGGTTTGTCACGGACTTTATCGACATGACGAACCAGTTGCTACTGAAGCACTAGGAGCAACGCGAGCGCGAGTCCGCTTGCTCTCACTGTACCGAATGCATCAAGCAGCTGCCAGTCGAGCTGCCACTCCTCGCCACTCGACAAACAAACAAGCAAGCAAGCAAACAAACAAACGCGCGTGCAATACAACTGAGACGCATGAGCGCGTCCATGCAATCCAATTTATCCACCACCGACGTCCACGCAAAGCACTGGAGCGCTTCCATCGCAAGCAACTCGCTGTTCGGTCCGTCAGTCGGTCAGCTTCGTTCTGTGTGTCTATTCCTCGACCATCTCGAAGTCGCCGTCGTCACCGCCGTCGTCGTCGCCGTTCGCGCTCTTCTTGAGGTCGGCCGGCGTTTTCCGCAGCGCCTTGACGCGACGGCTCTGCATCGTGTAAATGTCGGGTCGGTCGATGTGGATGCGGCCGAGCTTGTCGCCCGTGAGCTCGTCGCGCGAGATGTTCTTGATCTTCTTCGGGGCCAAGCCCTTGGGTTTCTTCGTCGCAGCCTTGAGCAAGTCCGCCGACGCAAACTTGTGGCGACGGAACGCGAGGTCAAAGCGCGGTCCCATCTCTTCGAGCTCCACGCGCGGGTGCGAGTCCGCCTTCTTGAAGTCGACCGAGTACGAGCGGAAGAAGACCTTCTCCTTGAACGCCGTGCACACGATCACGTGGTCGAGCCCCTTGACGTTCACGAGCTCGACGACCGTGCCGCGGAACATGTCTATTAAGAGGTTCTTGAGCTTCAGGAACATCTCGTTGCTCTCCCAGAGGTCGCCCGTGAACACGAAGCACGGCTTCGAGCCCGGCGCCTTCTTGCTCTTGCACTTGAACGCGTCAATGGACTTGAAGTGCGAGAACTCAAACTCCATGACGTCCAAGATGTGGCCGTCGAACGTGCGGCCGAGCACGAGGTTGTTCGGACGCTTCTTCGTGCTGCTGCCGACCATGAACAGACTCGCGTCGTTCTTCTGCGTGAGGAACTCGACGTTGTTCTCGTCCTCAAACACGTGGATGTCGTTCTTCTTGCCCATCATTTTCGCAAACGGCGCCTTGAGCATGCGCTGCAGGCCACAGGTGTGCATCGCATACAAACACGTCGGGTCAGTATCGCCACGCATGCTTTGTGCGTTGACACACAAAGCAAAGGTGCTCAACGCGAAGAGCAGCACGCTGGTGACTGTCACGCACGTACCAGGTCGCGCAGGAGCGTGTTCACGTCCTCATTCGTCTTGTTGCCGCGCATGACGAGCAGATTCTTTGTGTTCTCGACGAGCTTCGCCTCCTTGTTCTTGATCGCGCGCGTCACGTGCGCTTTCACGCGCTTGGGCTTGACAACGCTCGAGACCTTGCGGCTCTGCTTCGCCGCGCTCTTGCCAATCTTCTTGTCCAAGCGGTGGATCTGCTTGGATGCAGTCACCTTGATGATCTTCGAGCCGCCGCCCATGATGATGGTGATGCTGATCGGACGCTAGCGTTCGTTGCTCGCGGTGTTACGCTTGATGCGGCGTGCGTACGTGCTCTCGGTGACTGGAGCTGCTGGAGCTGTGCTTGCGAACAGTTGCTGAGCCTTTGGTTGGTGCGCAGTCGGCAGACAGCGAGTGGGCTGGAAATTAGTAATACATGTGCGAAAAACGAGGGAACTCAGTAAACCACATGCCCACATCCAAGCTTGACCAGCAAGAAGCAGCAAGAGCAACGAGCAACGAGCAAGCACCCCTTGCTTACCCCTGAGCCCCCGCGCGCGCACCCGCACCCGCACCGACCAACTGAACAAGTCAAGATGGCGACGAAGAACACCGCATTCAAAGCCTTCAGCAGCGAAGGCTCCTCGTGGGCCGACGACGACGACGAGCTCGACATCCAGCCGCTCATCATCGCACCGACGCTGCCAGAGTACGCTCTGCGTCTCATTTCTCCTCTCTTCTCAATGCGCATGCAGCAAGAGCTATGCGCAGCTAGAGCCTCGTTGCTTGTGTGCTGTCTGTAGCTCGCATGTGCGTGTGCGCACGTGGACGAGGGAACATGTGACTGACACTGTGCGTGCGCACTTGTGCTGTCTCTGCGTTCCCTCCTTCGTAGAGTGGCGGAGAAGGAGCAGCCGGAAGAAGAAGCGCCAGCGCGTCGCGACCACAGCCACGACAAGCACGCGGGTACGCTCGGATAAGTGCACTGTGCGAGCCATCGTCGCTAACATCGTTGCTGTTGCGTGCGGTCCTCCTCTTCTTGGGTCTGGACGCATGCGCAGACGACCGCAGCCGTGGCCCTCGCCAAGACCGCCACTATGACGACCGCCACTATGACGACCGCCGTGGTGGACACCACGACGACCGCCGCGGCGGTGGCCACCACCACGACAGCTACCGCGACCAGCGCAGCGGTGGCGGCCGCGACGGTGGAGACCACGTCGAGCGCCAGAAGAACCCGGTGCCGGACCGTGGTCCGTACAAGGTGCGTCTGCTCGACTCGCAGCTGCATCTGTCACTTTGCAGTGCAGAGTGCGTCGATCTGACGCACACGTACGCACTCGCAGCTCTTTGTCGGGAACCTGCCGTTCCAGATGATCGAGGACGACGTCGCAGACTTCATCGGCGACACGCAGACGATCGTCGACATCCACTTCCCGATCGACTTCAACACGAACCGTCCCAAGGGCTTTGCGTACGTCGAGTTCACGACTCGCGAAGCGCTTGTGAAAGCGCTTGAGCTCGATGGCCAGGTGCGTGTGTGGTCTTGTTGAGACGTGCGGCGTCTTTCAACGAGTGCTCAGAACGCGTCACGATGCTGACTACTTCCTGCGCCTCGCAATGCAGAACTTTGGCGGCCGCGCAGTGAAGATCGACGTCGCGTCGGAGCGCCGTCAGGACCGATCGGGCGGCTTCTTTGACAAGCGCGAGAGCAGACCGTTCCGCGGCCACGACCGGTGCGACACATCTCACTACCAACTGCTTGGTTCTCTTGACGCACAGTGTCTGACGCGATGTGGACATGCCACGCATTGACTACACAGTGAAGAGCGCGCTGCGCCGCCTGCGCCAAAGGAGCGTCCGCACTTTGCGCTCTTGCCGCGCACGAACGCGTCAACGGAAGCTAGCGACGGCGCAAAGAAGGCGAGCATCTTTGGTGACGCGAAGCCGCGCGACGAGTCTGCGTACTTGGAGCGCCAGAAGGCGAAGGAACTCGAGCGCAAGAAGGAGAAGGAGGCGGCGCGCAAGAAGGAGCAGGAGCGCAAGAAAGAGAAGGAGCTGACGCGCAAGGCATCGATCGATGAAGTGAAGCCGAAGGACGAGGGCGAGAAGAAGCAAGGACCGCCGTCGTCGCGCAAGAACAGCCACGACGACAGCCACGGCTTCCGTGCCCACGGCGGTGGCCGCGGCAGCGCGCGCGGTGG
Organism: Globisporangium parvum; assembly: GCA_023333885.1. Classification (NCBI taxonomy): domain Eukaryota; phylum Oomycota; class Peronosporomycetes; order Pythiales; family Pythiaceae; genus Globisporangium; species Globisporangium parvum. Next base: position 48,705 of record JAASFT010000003.1, read on the forward strand.
ACGTGGCGACCGACCTGCTCGCGCTGATGGCCGCGGTCGTGGCGGCGAGCACACTGGTCGCGGTGGCCACACTGGCCGTGGTGGCGAGCACACTGGCCGTGGTAACGAGCACACTGGTCGCGGCGGTCACGGTGGCCGTGGTAACGAGCACACTGGTCGCGGCGGTCACGGTGGCCGCGGTGGTCGTGAGCACGCACCAACTGGAAAGAAGGAGCCAGAGACGGCGAGCGCCGCTGCGGCGCCTGCCGCTCCAGCGCCGCGCAAGTCGGAGCCGCGTGCAAAGCGCACGGAGCCAGTGAAGGTGCGTGACAAACACACTGAGAAGGTGGTTGGCGTGAGCGCGTGGGTGCGTATGCTGAGTGTGTGAACCGGATGTGACTTGAAATTGTGCAACCAGACGAAGATCGCGCCGCCAGCGCCAGCGAAGATCGTGAACGCGTTTTCGCTCTTGGGCGACGACTCGGACTCGGATTAGCTGTGGCGATGGTCGCGTAGGGTACTCGAGCGTGTGTATGTGCGTGCAGTGCAGTGCAAGCTGCAACTTCGAGCACCAGGTCGGTCGATAGCGAGTTTTGTTGTGAACGCACAAATGAAACACGGTCCGGTCCTTCCCCACGCACCTCACTTGCATCACTAGGCATTATCTGCCGAGTGAGGAGGAGCCGTCATCTGCCGAGTGAGGTCGATGCGTCCATCGGAAGCGACTTGATCTGTGGCTCTGATGCGTCGCTTGGAGAGTGAGGACGCAGTCATACAGCAAAAGAACGTGGATTACGTTGATACGACACGAGCTAAACTTTGAAAGCAGAGCTAGACGAGCAGAGTCACGAAGAAGTCAGCGTACTGGTTGAGCAAAGGATGGTGCGGCACCACGGTCATGGTCTCGCTGTTGCGAAGGACTGCGTTGCGGGTCCAGTTCATGGACCCGTTCATGAGCACAGCCCCGTAGATGATGACAAACTGTCAGCCAGCAAGAGTATCCATAACGTCAGATTCCCGCGTACGCATACAATAGTCAAGTCAAACGAGGAAAGGCACGCACTTTGTTGTGCATGATGGTTTGGTGCGAGTTGTATCACACGAGGATGTCGAAGTCCTCGAACCAGCGCACGAGAGAGTAGCTGCGCGTCGAGTCGACATAGTCCGTAACGATACGGACTCGAACACCGCGTCTATGCGCCTCGATGATCGCCAGAGCAATCTAGCACAGCACACGTTTCACAGTCAGCCTGTTGACCACAGACACACAGTCAATCAATTACGTACGTCGATCTGCGTGATTTGCATCACGCAAATGTCCAGCGTCTTGGTCGCGGAGTCGTTCATGTCGACGGCGCTGTCTCGTTGTCGTAGTAGTTGGTGTCCTCGTCCTCGCGGCGAGCGTCCTGCACCGATTTCTATTTGAAAGGAACATGTCCTGTACACCCTCGCGGATGGTATTCAGTCAAGTTCTCGGACATTGTGTCTGGAATCATTTATTGAGATTTACTGGAAACCATTATTGTTTGCAATGCAAAAGATCTTGTCTCCCCCTTTTCTTTTGAGTCAAAGATTGCAAAGAAGCTCAAGCCACGCACATCGCAGCAGCAAGCATGTCCCGCAGATACGACGGCCGCACGACGACGTTCTCCCCGGAAGGTATGCGCGCGTCGTGCGTGCATCTGGGTGCGCTTGCTCTGTGTCGCTGTGCCCACACTATTTGCTTGAACGATGCGCAGGGCGCCTCTTCCAAGTCGAGTATGCGATGGAAGCGATCAACAACGCCGGCTCGGCGGTCGGGATCCTCGCGAAGGACGGCATCGTCATTGCTGGTGCGTAGTGCTAGCTTGCTCGCTCGCTCATGGACGAGCAGTGGTGCGCGCTGGCTGTTGGTATGGCAGATAGGAGGCGCTCACTCCTGAATGAATGCCGTGCTGGTGCTGCCACGCATGGTCGGGATCTCGCTTGCCTGTCTTGGGCTGAGTAGCCGAGAAGAAGACGATCTCGAAGCTGCTGACGCCGAGCAAGACGAGCGAGAAGACGATCAAGCTCGACGACCACTTGATCTGCGCGGTCGCTGGTACGAACGCTCGCACGTGCTCGAATGTGGTCGATTGCCTCTCGCGGTGTGGCGATCTGGGTCTTGCTCACTCGCTCGCTCCCTGACTGTGGCTTGTGTGCGCACAGGTCTGACGGCTGACGCCAACATCCTCGTGAACTACGCGCGTCTTGCGGCGCAGCGCTACGAGCTCGCGTACCAGGAGAAGAACCCGTGCGAGCAGCTCGTGCAGACGATTTGCAACTACAAGCAGGCATACACGCAGTTTGGCGGCCAGCGTCCGTTCGGCGTGTCGTTCCTGTACGCCGGGTGGGATCGCCACCACGGCTTCCAGCTGTACCACAGCGACCCGAGCGGGAACTACGGCGGCTGGAAGGCGACGGCGATTGGCGCGAACAATGGCGCGGCCAAGAGCTTGCTTAAGAACGAGTACGAAGAGTCGATGACGGTCGACGAAGCGCTCAAGTTTGCGGTCAAAGTGATGGGCAAGACCATGGACACAACGGTGCCGAGTGCAGAGAAGCTTGAGTTCACGACCGTGACGCGCGACGCTGCGACTGGCAAGATCGTGCACCGCCAGCTGACGCAGCAGGAGACGGACGCGCTGCTCGCGGCTGCGGACGCGACGACTGCGTCCTCTGGCGATATCTAGGCTGTGCGCAACAAACAAGTGGCGACACAGCGCTGATCTCATGCGCAGTAGCAACGACAACGGACAACGGACAACGCAGACGCTGTCGAGCGGTGTGTCAGACGGCAAGAGGCAGGTCGAGCAGACGACCTCGTGTCGCCCGCGCTAGCCAAGTCAATCCCACTGCAGCATTCCGTCTAAAGCGCTAGTTACTGAGTCTTAGATGCGCTTTGCAGGGTTGCTGGCACTGCGCCTCAGCTCCCAGCAAGACCGCCCGAGACCTTTGCCGCAGCTTTGTCCGCGCTCGACTTGGACCAGCGCCCGAGCTTGTCGAGCTCGCCGCTCGCACTGTCCTCGACGCGCGCGGCGCAGGACGAAAAGTCGATGCCGCAGACCATGAACGAGACGATGAACGCGAGTGCGCAGGTCCCGAGCACGAGCAGGACCCAGTACTTGGCGTTCTTCCACCAGTACACGTTCTTGACCTTCTTCGCCGTCTTCTCGTACTTGAGCGCGTCTTGCTGCAGCTTGTCGGTGCGCATCACGAGCAAGTCGATCTTCTCGCCGCGATCCATGAGCTGATCCAGTCGCAACAGCGAGAAGCGATGCCAAACATCCCATCAGCGGCACACTCTCTCACCCACTCGTGCGACTGGATGGTATCGCGGACAGAGCAGCCGCACCTGGTTGACGTTCTCGATCATGATCATCTTGACTCGCTCCATCTTCTGCCGCACCTACACGGTGCACCAAGCGAGTAACAGATGCGATGCGTAGGCTATGAGCGGTCGTATGTGCCTCGCTCGGGTCAGTGGCAAGATGCATGAGCATCGCTGACACGAGAGCTAGCTTGCTTGCCTGTGCGAGTGGCGTCTCGATCTTGAAGTTGTCGTACTTCTTCATGAGACTCTCGAGCGTTGGCGCGAATGGCATCATACCAAACGCGATCGCAGTCTTGCCGCGCTCGCCGTAGTGCTCCACGAACGCGGCTTTGAGCTCCGCGAGCATCGCGAACGCCACGTTCGTCTGCACCGGCTCCTCGGCCATGCACATGTACGTGAGGCCGTCATCATGGAGGAAGAAGAAGTTGAACTCGCTGTATGGAAACACGCTGCGGCTCTCAGCGGCAGCGTCTGCGCTCTGCTGCGCAATGTGCTTGAGCACGACGCGCGTGACGGTCGGGAAGTTCCCGCTCTTGTCCGTGTACTCGCAGAGCACACTCTGCTGCCGCGCAATGAGCGCGTATACGATCGACATCGCCGCGCGTGAACCGAGTCTTCGCAGCGCTAGCGTGCATGCAGGCGAGTTGAGCAGGCGGTGGCGACGAGCAGTTCGCGACGCCTCGACGTCGTCTTGACTTGGATTCGCCGCCTCGTGGATCTTGCGAAAACAACCACACTAGCAATCGAAAGGCAATTGCCAGCACGACATGCGAGCACGCAGCGCTGAGCGCCGGTCGCTCTCAAGCGCAGCGACTGCAGCGGCGCTCGCGCTCGCGACAGCAAGCGCAGCGCACGCGCATATACCGACGAGTACGACTGCTGCGCCGACAAACCAAGCGGTTCGCACTGGTGGCGATGGCAGCGAGTGCAGCTCACTCAATGGTCCGTTCTGCCTCGCGATCGGCGCCACGACCCAGTTTGCCTCCTACATGACGCCGATCTCAGTCGACAGTCTGTACGACGCTGCAGCGCGTGAAGAGTCCGCGGCGCTAGACTCGATTGTCGGCGCGAAGCAGTGCTTCTTCCAGCACTTTTCGCGCAGCTGGATGGACAGCGGCGGCGACGAGTTCGACCTCATGAACAAGGACGTGCGCAGCGTGGACGAGTGTGAAGCGCTCTGCTGTGCGCACCCGCAGTGCCAGTCGTTCTCGTTTTGGATGGGCCACACGTGCTTTCTGCGCTCGCGTCGGAGCACACCGCGCAGCGAAAGCAACTCGTTCAGCGGCAACCGCATCGGCTAAGCAGCGTAACAGCACTGAATGCATGTCGCTTCGCATCGCGCGTTGAAGTTGCATTCACTCTGCATTCCGCATCTCATGGCGTCTGCAAGCGCGCGTGCCGTGCTGACAGCGGCTGCTGGTGGCCGAACCGCGATCTCGCGCGAAGACGTACGTTCGTGTGTGTGAGAGAGAGCGCGGATGCGCGCACCGCTCGCCTGGCGTCGCCATCGTCTGCTCAAGGAGCGCGCGAATGTGCCGCTTGTGCACTGCAGGTGATGCGACGGATCGAAGCGCTCACGGCGCAGTTCTTGCAGAGCCTCTCGGTGCGTGCAAGCGAGATGGATGCACATGCTGAGTGGAGACTGACGTGCTCGTCTGTGTCGATGCGCGACAGCGCGGTGCACTGATGGACATGGAAGCAGTAAGCGATGGCATCCAAACGCATGGGCTGGATCGGCTGAGATCTCACGTGGCGACTGACGGGCGGTGGTCATGAACAAGTAGCTGAGGCGAGACGCTGGCGCTCTGACATTCGACGCGGAGCAGCAGTGTCTGCTCCACGGGAGTGCCAAGCGAATCATTCGACTGGTGCGAGTGTGCAGCGCGACGACATCCTTGGCGCTCGCTCTCACTGCGCACACGTGCTCACTCACAATTCGTTCATGTATGCGCGTGTGGCTGGAAGAGCCGCACCGGCGCGCGCAAGTACACTGCCGTCTGGATCGTCCTCCAGACTGTGTACGCACTGCTGAGCGAGCAGAAGACTGTCACACAGGTGCGTTTCTTTCACTGATGTCACTTGCTGAGCTGCTGCGCGCCATGGGAGCCCGCCGCATCTGTTCTCACTTGACTGTCAGCGCGAGATCTACTACTTGCATCCGTTCTTCAAGGTCCAGCAAGAAGCCGATGAAGCCATCCTCGGTCTGTTTCCTAGACATCGCTATCGTCTGGCGCAGTTGCGTCAAAGCTAGGGACTGACGAGTTCGTTGCCTCGAGCAGATGCAGGAAGCATTCTCGGTGTGCCACGCAGGTGTCTGAACATTGTCGGAGCGACGAAAGGGTGCTTTGCCGGTCGTGTCAGCGTCCAGGTGAGCGACAGCGCGTGAGGCAGGGCACCGGCATCACAGACGGCATGGATGTCCAAGTGCTCACTGTGTGTCGTGGTTGATGGATGGTGCGAGGCAGAAATGCGGCGAGTGGACAGACTGCGGCACGGGCGAGGAGCAGTCGATCACACAGCAGTTGCTCGAGCTGGAAGCGCACGACATGTACGAATGACTAGGCGTGGTCGATGTCCTTCATGTGCTGACTGGCGAGCGGCGTCCAAGCAGAATCAGCGACGCACAGTTCATCATCATCGTCGAGAAAGATGGTGCGTGCATGTGTGCATGTGTGTTGGTGGTGTCTTTGACATGTTGCACGCTCAACTTGCTCTGTCAATGTGATCCAGGCATCTTCAGCCGACTGAGGTACAGACATAAAGAGCAACGGAAGCGTCCGAGCGGTGGTTGTGCTGCTCTCTTTACACTCGCCTTCGTCCAGAGAGGATCGGTTCTTCGACGCGTTACCAAGCGTCCTCGTGACTGGAAAGGGCTTTCCGGACCTCGCGACACGGTGCGTGCGAGCGCGATGCTGCAATCGCACACTGAAGCATGCTAGCGACTCACGGTGCCATGATACCACCAGAGCGTTCGTGAGCTTCTTGAGTCGCGCTCTCAACGTCCCAGTGATCGGTCTTTGCGACTGCAACCCGTTCGGCGCATCGATTCTCGTGAGAAGTGGCGAGGTTGCTAACAGACACGATAGGATATCGTGTGAAGGACTGCTGACGCTTGTTCGCTTGCCTCAGATGACGTACAAACTCGGCTCGGCGCGCATGCCTCTCGAGACGCAGTCATGCAGTACGGCGCGATACATCAGCGCTTGATCACTACGTCTGCGCTTCCAGGGATGCACGCAAACGCCTTGACATCACCATGACAACTCGTCAGCGGTGGATGTGAAATGGCTCGGACTTCGTCCATCGCAGATCCCAGCACTGGAGCTGCCCACGAACGCCTTCAAGCCGCTCACAAAGAGAGACGTCTCTGCTGGCAACGCGCTCTTGCGATCGCCATTCGTTCAGGTTCGCTACCAGCCTTTGAGACTTGGCAGCGCGTCGCGCCGCATGCCCACTCCACGTTTGCACTCGTGTGCTGCGCATACAGGCGAACTCGAGGTACCTGGACGAAATCGCAGTCTGGACAGACACGACGTTCCCGTGGAAGATCGAGCTCGAAGCGCTTCACTGCCTCGGGTTCAGCTTCTTGACCACGTTCATCCACCAGTCGATCCTCGATGGGACCTACCTCTAACGCAAACGAAGACTGCTACTTCAATCGAGACGAACCCTGCGCGTCATTCGCGCAAACCTCGCTCGTCTTGCTTGAAAGTGCGGCGCTGCTCGCGTCTACAGCGGGATGCCTGCGTCGAGCGCACTGCCGGCGAACTCGACAAAGACAGCGTGGAGCCAAAAGTACACTGTCACTGCGAGCAAAATCGAGATCGGGAGCGCTGGCAACGCCTTCTTGTAGATGCCGAGCAGGAAGAGCGTGCCGCCAAGCCCCTGCTCAGCACACGCGCACAAGACGCGCAGCATACGGATCAGAACGGAGTCAACGTGACACACAAGGAGCTGCACCAACTCGTCGATGTGATGCAAGCAAGCGTACCATCAAAACCGACACGAAGCACGCGACCATGGCCGAGAAGTCATACTTGGCGGCGCGCGACACCAAAACGCTGTAAAAGACAAAGTCGCCCAGCCCGAGCTTGATCGTGCTCTCTTCTTCTGCGAAGCGCATGTGCAGTGACGTCAGCCACAACGTTGCGCGCAGTGCGAGTCATGGTACAGACGATGGGAACAGCAGTCGTACCTGGGTCGTCTGCGAGGTACTTCTCGTGCAAGTCGTGCCACAGCTCTGCGTCGCGTCCTTTGTATCGCGCCATGACTTTGTCGACGCGCGCGATCGCTGCAGGATTGTAGCGCGTGTAGAACTCGATCAGGCGCGCGCGCAGCAGCGTCTCGTGCGGCGTCAGGTGCAGCGGTGCAGCCACGATCTGAGCGTCAGGTTGCTCGCTTGGCGTTGGCGCGTCAGCCTGGTAGTGATAGTACTGCTGCGCAGTCACTGGCGGTGCAGATGCATCCACACGAGCGTACTGTCCATTCATTGCCGTTCGCGACAGTGACGGATCGGCGACAGGGTCACGCCGCACCTCAGCTTCGTACAGCAAACCTGCAGGTGCAAGCGTGATCAGATCCAATGCGTCAGCCATAGGTTCACACACGAGACGACGAGCATCTGCAAGACGATGGACGCACCAGGCAGTGGACGACCCTCTTGCTGCACAAGGTTTACGAGCCACTTGAGCGGACCGCACGGCGTCAGAACGGCGCACAGGTCGTAGAACGCCAGCACGACCACAAGTGCCCACGTGCTCCACTCGGGGAACTGTCCGAGCTGCCACGCCATGATCACGGACGTGAGCACGAGGTAGACCTGACCGAGCCACTTGGGGACGCCTTTTTGGTAGAAGATCGCGATCACGCCGACGACTGCAAAGTTGTACATGGCGAAGAGCATCGTGCATGCGTCGACAATCACGTCGCTCTGTGCGATCGCGATGGTCCAGATGTTCCCGCCCAAGAGTCCGAGCAGCATCGCTGATGAGAACATCATGTATCCGATCAGGATCTGCAGTTAGCGGTACGTTTGGTCAGGACACAGCGTGGTAGCTCAGTCAGTTCGACAGTCCGTCAAGCAGATCGACGACCAGTACGCGGTGAGTCACAGATGCATCCGTACGCGATTGAAGTTGAACTTGTAGCAGCACACGATCACGAACGTCGCGACGAGAAAGAACGAGACGATCACGAGAGCGTTGATGAGAGCGTCGCCAAGCTTCGTGCCGTCAGACGCGTCTGCCTCCGAGTCTGGATTGTAGATCAAGTACGCACTGCCGCAGGCGCATACAGAGACGCACAGTGAGTGTCTAGTAAACAATCAGGTGCGCGCAGTGCTGGCGGTCCGTCGTACTCTGCGAGCGCTGCTGCTGTCGCTGAATCCACAACGTTCAGCGACACGAAGCTGCTCAAACACAATGCGCAACGTTGTCAGACCCGAGTCTTCGCTTGCGGACAGATGGATGCATCAATAGCCACAGAGCTGCCTCACCTAGCTATCAGCATCGTGACTGCCACGGGCCAGATGACAGCCGAGAACGATCCGATCGAGTGCAGGAGCTCTTCGTGCGTGAAGCTATCATCGTCATCGGCGTTGTCCCAGTCTTGCGTCCCCTTTGCGTGTCCGCCATCCTCATCACCTGCGCGCGATTGACTGCGTCTCGACTCGGACGGCGATAAACGCGTCGGGAGCAGACGCTCGAGCGCATCGCGCTCGTCCGCGACGTCCGCAGCGCTGCGCATTCGAGCTAATCGATCGCCTTCGACTCGACTCTCCGTCGCTGCTGCGTAAGTCCAAGTGAGCTTTCCAAGCCACTTGACTTCACTATGTCGCCAGACATAGCCAAAATGTCTTCGCGCAACATTGCGCAGGTCACCAGCCTTCGCGCAACCTCACACAGAGTGATTGCCCTGGTAAAGTCGATTGCGAAACGACGCAACCCGACTTCGCCAGCAATGCACACTCGCATGCACACATCTGCACTTGCCCGCTTCTCGGTTCCGAAGCACCAGCATCAGCACAGCAATGCCGCTTACCGTGACAGGTGGTATCGGGGTTTGCATTCTCGAGACGCCAAATGGTGAACTTCATTGCGGTGGCAGCATGCAGCGCATTCAGTACGAGGACGTGCAGCTTCTGCGCAAGAAGCGTGGCAGAGCACACTTCAGCTCCCTTCAGCTCAAGCGATCGGCGTCAAGCACCAGCGCTTGCCTGAACAGCGCAGCAGCGACCGAGATCTAGTTGATACTGTACAGCACGCCATGTGCAGCGCGAAGGGTTCGACAGGTATCGTCCGGGATCAGTCACTGTCGTGCGCTCGTTGCGTCTACACACAGTGGTGAGCGCAGCCATGGCCCGGTCTTCGCATGGGGCGTCGAGATGCACGAGCAACTTGGGCTCATCGACCAGCAAGTGGCAGTCGTCTTGACGCCTGTGCGTCTATCGCCAGAGATGCACCAAGCACTCTCGACTGCCGACGCAACAGCGCCAGTGGCTGTGCGATGCGGCGAATTCCCGTTGCTGCCATTGGACGTGCAAGTCGCTGACATCGCGTTCGGGCTCGGGCATGCTGTACTGCTCTCAACGACAGAGCGAGTCTTCACGTGGGGGTTTGGCTTCCACGGACAGCTCGAACTCGGTCCCAATCGATTCGAGGTCGTCGACAAGCGCGCACAGCCGGGAGTTCCTCTCGCAGCACGCGCGAGTCCAGATCGCCGCAATTGCAAGCGGTTGGCACCACACACTAGCGCTCGCAAGCGACAGCTCGGTCTTTGCTTGCGGCAGCAACCAATTTGGCGCATGCGGCGCGGCGACGCGATTCCACGACTACTTTGTGTCCGTACGCGTGACCATTCCGTCAAGTGCGAGCGCGAGTGAGGACGGCGAGAAGCTACGCATCGAGATCAGTTGCTGCGCCAATACGTCGATACTGTCAGCGCGAGGTGGCGCAGCCAGCAACGCGCTCGTTGCAGTGTACGGCTGGGGCGTCTGCGCGAGCAACACGGTTGCACTAACACGATGGAGGTCCCTGGTGTTTGGCGCCACAGTAACCTCGTCAGCTGCAGCGCTGGTGCTGGTACTCTGCATTGGACCTACCAAAACGACTCGGCGCTGTCACGTCCGTCTCGCGTGCAACAACCCACACTGCTTCAGCTCGATGCAGTTCTGCAGAGCCCTGCAACGCACCGCAATCTCCAGATTGGCGATGTCGTGAGTCTGCGACTGATCAAAGTGCGCATTGGTAGCCGAGGTCATGCGGGAGCAGAACCGTGTGAGGCAGAAGCACCGTTAGACGCGCGCCGCCTGACACTGTCAAGCGCAGCAACACACGATGGAGACGCCACGGATCATGAGATTGTCGAGATCCTCGCATTGTCGTCAGCATCCGATGCGTTCACGCTGACGGTTCAGCTGCGGGCTGTCGCGACCGGCTCAGCAAAGTTCTTCGTGGTATATGCCGGACGTCTAGCCCTCGGATGTCCGCTCAAGGTGAACGTCGCAGCGATGCCAGTGATTTTGAACAAGCCTGAGCACTTGCACACAGACTCCGGCACTCGAGTTCCTGGTGTGCGTACACTCAGCGTCGTCGCATCAGCCAACAACGAGTTGATCGGTGGCTCTTTCAGACTCGTCGATCTGCTGTGGACGCCAGTGACAGTCAATCACGTTCGCATGTGCGCTAGCGACGTGGTCGTGCTGCTAGGGACGCTGCAACTCCGATCACTACATCGGACGTTCGCGTTCACGACTGGTTCTGCAACGACGCGAGCACAAGTGTGCGCGTTGTGAGCACACTCACGCGCTCGTCACACGTGCTGTCATCGCCCTCTGCGTCAGTCGCAGTGTGCGCAACGACCGAGTTTCGAGCAATTGGAGTCTGCACAATCGCGCACGGCGATTCCAATGCTACGTCAGGCAGACACAGTACGCTGCTGGAAGTCGTCTGTACGATGGACCCGCGCGCCGGACAGAGCGTTCTGCAAGCAAGTGCTCCGTTCGTCAAGCGGCATCTCGCCCGTGCGCTTGCCGCTGCCGCTGCCGCTCCAACCACGGCAAGTGTTCATGCAAACTTCATGTCCACAGTGCTCGCGAACCCGCTGCTGCCTGTGTGCTTCCTCAACGCACAACGCCGAACGAGTGACACTCGCAAGAGGGAGCGGTCGACGAAGTCGCCAACACTGTCGAGGATGCGCGAGCCGCAGTGAGCCGCAGTGAGCCGGATCAAGCTGCGCGTCGATCAGGACCCGAGCGAGTTCTTTGTGCACGGCAGCCTCGCGCGTTGCGAGGGTTCGTCTCTGTTGCCGCTGCGTGGCACAAAACTCAAGCAACGCGATCCGTCAAGAGCACGTCGACGCGCGGCGCGACCAACACGGCGAGGTGTTCTACAAGCCTCAGTCCACGGATGCACCGAACTTCTTGATCCACATCTACGGTCACGAGAGTCACCCACGCACTCCGCTGTCGAATGACACAGAGATTTGTACCGAGAGGTGCTTGTATGTCTACCATGAGTCCCCGCAGTCTTACGATCACTCTGTTGCTACTGCTGCCCCTATTGTGTGATCACTAGCGAGGGCGTGCACTTTCGACCGCAGCTCCACACTGTTGGGCTCCTCGCAGACGACGATAGCGCCACAGAGCAGTCGAACTGAGCTCGAGTCGCACCTAGAGGCGACTCGCAGCGTCCTTCTTGTACCCGAGCAAGCGCAGTCGGCTGATACCGCCGTCTGGGAACATCTCGAGCTTGACAAAGTTCACGCCAGCAGGCACGAGCGCGACCGAGCGCGCGTCGACGGAGAAACGCTGCTGCTTGTGCGCCTCGAGCTTGACGCGCGGGAGGACCGGCGTCCAGTGCACGCTCTCCGCAAGCACACCTTCGTCATCAGCGCCGGTGAACAGCGTGCCGAAGACGACGCAGCTCTCAGGGAAATTGCCTTTGAAGTGGTTCGTGTCGACCTCGATCTCGCGGATCACGCCTGCGTGGCCGAGCTTGAGCACGCACCAGTCTTTGCCCGGCACAGTGAGCAGTCCCGTTGCAGCGTCAGCTTGGAGCACTGCTGGTCGCGTCTTCTTGCGCGCAGTCTCCCAGCCGCCGGCCATGGTCTGGCTCCGACCCGGTGCAATGAGGTTCTTCGGATGTCCGTAGTGCGCGTCGTTGAACGCAATGACTTTGCCGCCGTGCTCGGCGCTCACGAGGTCCACGAGCTGCGTCGGCGCCACTTGCGTCCAGTCCTTGAGCACATTGCCGAACACGCGCAAGCGCGCGATGCCGCCGTCCGGGTACATGTTCACGCGCACGTGCGTCCAGGGACCGCGCTCAAGCACGCGGAAGACGTTGTGCCGCGTGTCCTCATAGCCCGGACCGAGCTCCGTGAACGGCAAGATATCGACCCACTCGTGCGACCGGAGCTGCTCCGCGAGCGCAAGTGCGTCCGGCGACGCTGCGACGCCCATGGCGCGCTCGTTTGCCGGTGCGCTTGCACTCAGTGTCTGCAGCGCTGCTGGCCACGTGCGCTTGTCGCTGCTGAAGCGCGCTGCTTGGATCGACACGCGCGGTGCGTGGTTGCCCGTGAAGAACGCCGTGTCGACGTCGATTGCATCGACGTTGCCGCGCAAACCGAGCTCGATGATGCACCAGTCGTGCCCAGCAATGCGCTTGCGCCGCGTCTCCCATCCGTCCATCCACTTGCCAAAGTCCGTGAACTTGTCGGCGATGAACACAGGTGGCTCAGGCGCGAGCATACAGTCCGCAGCAGCGAACCACTCATCGGTGGCGAAGAGCACGCGCGCGCCGAACGCGCTGCTTGCGAGGTCCGTGAGGCGCTCGAGCGCCGGGTCCGTTGCTGCGAGGCGCGCCATGATACCGAGGACGCTGAGTCAAGAGTGACTGAAGGCGATGCTCACTGGAGCGAGGAGATCTGGGAATGATACGTGCGTGCACTGGCAAGGAAGCGCGCTGTCAAACAGAGGCTGCTTGCTGCTGATGAGTTGGCAGGCGATCGATGCATCAGCTGTGACGATGTGCGCATCTGCATCTGCTGAGTGGACCTTCATGTCGGTTTGCATTCAAACCGGAATTAATCGAGTCGTGACCTCTCGCGGACTTGATACAGTAGCTGTAGCTGTATGTCCGAATTCGCATTCAGATCGCACTTAGAAGAGGCATGAAAATGAAGCGTACTGTACTACCATTCGTAAGTACGACCCAGTGAACTGCCCTTGTCTCTACAGCCTCCAGTCTCGGCATCTCGCCTCAACCGCGCTCCGTAGGTCCTTAATGGCGGCATGTGCATCACGTCGCTAGCGCTTACCGATCACATCTCTGTTCGGCACCGCCTGCGTGGATGCGTGTCGGCTCCTCAGACGCTCCTCGATCGCGGCCGCCACTACCCACAGACTGCGATCAACGGCGCGTCCTCTTGCTTCGTACTACACGACTTCGTTTGTCTCCAATACGCACGAGCAGATCGACGGCGTTGCGGGTCACTCACACGCGGCGCATCAACGCCTGGACTGGAGCATCTTGGTGATCGCTGCTGCTGCGGTTTACTGACGAGCAGCGAAGCATTGCAAACTGCGGCGCAAGATCAGGCGTCGAGCGATACAAAACAAAGTGGGATGGATTGCATGCCACCGACGCAGCGCTCGACGAAGAAGCGTACTAGTACATACGCACCTCGTGCTGTCTTCAGCGTTCACTCCAAACCTACGGACTACCTCTCCCGTGTGAGCAGGTTCGTGCCAAAGTTCGGCTCCGAGCTCATGTGTGAGCGCAGCTCATGTGGCAACGAGCGCATTCATCAAGTCGCTCGAGTGGCTTATCCGCGTTGTGAAGCAACAGCAAGTAAACAAACGACGGCAGAGGATCACAGTCGTTTCACGATGCGTCTTCTTGGTCGTCGCACCAGTTCGAGGCGCGCACACACAACGAGGGCAACAACAACGGCGCTCGCAGCAAAAGGACATCGCGCGCCAAACGCGCGCTTGCCGCACCGAGCTTTTCGCGCCATCAGCGAGATGCATGCCGGCTCGTCTGCAGCGAGCTGGCAGATCCATGTCAAGCTTCGATCGAAGGCGATTCAGAGATCGATCCGTGACTTGGAAACCAAGTGCTTGCATCGTGCGTTGAGCTGGAAGCGGGATGCGGAAGCTATCGGTCGCCCTGGCTTTCGTCACGCTGGCTCTCGCGCACGCACGGCGCAAGCCCGCGAAACTATGCTCCTCTGCGTAATAGACTGGGAATCTAAAGGCTATTGAGTGGTCTCGACTCCTTCTGCTTTTGCGCGCGCGACTTCTGCGAGGCGAGACACAAGAACAGGCGAAGGCGCGAATTGACGCACCGCTTGGGATCCCGAGGCGAGCGAGCGAGCGAGCAGAGCAGGAGATGGAGCCGAGCAGCCGCAGCGTGGACGCCGCGGCGCCGGCCGACCCGCGCCCCGAAGAGCACGTGCCCATGCTGCAGCTCACGCGTGGACTCATTAGCACGTACAACCACATCAACCAGGTGCGTCTCTCTCTCGCTTTGTCAAGCAACAACACGCGCTCGCACAGACGATCTGGGCGACCAGCTGGTTGTTCGCGACGAGCTCGGCGCGATCTAGGCGGCATCCACGCATCCACAGATCTCCTCTCGAGAGCAACGCGTGCCGATGCATCTGCATAGCGAGAGCGGCAGCGTGCTGACGCGCAGACTGCATCTGTGCCCGTGTCCTTGCGAACACGTAGAACTACTACAACAAGCGCAAGCTCGCCCAGGACGGACAGGCACTGCGGAAGAAGAAGGGCGTGAGCGGAACCAAGAAAGTCGACGTGGACTACCAGTTCCTCGCAGACGAAGAGATCTTCAACGGCCGCTACAAAGTGCACGGCAAGAAGCTCGGCATGGTGCGTGCTTTGTAGTCTCGAGGCTGCTCGCGTGTGGAGTCGTTTCCCGCTCTGCTGGTAGGCGTGCTCTTGTACATCGAGAGGAGACTGACAGGAGACTGTCGTGGGAATCGGACGACAACAGGGCTCATTCGGTCAAGTCGTCGAAGCCCACGACATGCAGACTGGACAGGAGGTGGCGATCAAGATTGTGAAGAAGAAGAAGAACTTCACAAGCCAAGCGCAGCTCGAGATCAGCATCCTCGAGTCGCTCCACAGTACAGAACACGCTGGGCGGAAGTACATTGGTGCGTCGCAGCAGCAAATCGGTCTCTCGGACGTCGGTGCGATGGAGCGAAGGATGACTGACTGACTGACTGTCTGGGACACTGTGATTGCGCATGAGCAGTGCAACTCAAAGACAAATTTGTGCACAAAGGGCACCAGTGCATCGTGTTTGAGCGTCTCGACTCGACGCTGTACGACGTCCTCAAGCGCACGGCGTTCAAAGGCGTGAGCCTCAAGCTCGTGCGCAAGATCACACGGCAGATCCTCGTGGTATGTCGCGCTCTCTGCTACCAGCGACACCTCGTGTGGGTCTCGTCAGTGCGGCGGTTGACTCACGGTGTGATGGAACCCACAGGCGCTCGAGTACTTGGCGCATCCGAGCGTGAACGTGATCCACTGCGACCTGAAGCCCGAGAACATTCTGCTCGTGCACTCAGCTCGAAGCAAGCTCAAGATCATTGACTTTGGAAGCTCGTGTCTGTCGCAGAGCCAAGTGCGTCGTGGTGCCCTGCGTGGGGTGACTGTGCAGTTGCAATCGCTTGCTAACCCATCCTGCGCTTGTGTCGTTGCTTTGCAGCTCTACCAGTACATCCAAAGCCGGTTCTACCGGTCACCTGAGGTTCTCTTGGGCACGCCGTACACGACAGCAATCGACATGTGGAGTCTCGCGTGCATCATGGTACAAACGAACAGCAAGACACGAAGCAGCGTGCATGGGCGATCCGTGAAGCGTGCCACTCACCAACGTGTGTATGTGAATGTGGTTGACAGGTCGAGATGCACACTGGCAAGCCGCTGTTCGGTGGCACGGACCAGCACGACCAGCTGCGGCGGATGGTGAACGTGCTGGGGATGCCGTCACGCAAAGTGATTGAGCACGCGAACCCGACGTATCGACGCGACTACTTTGACGAGCACGCAGCTGGCGACGGCGTTGTCGAGTACAGTCTCAAGCCTCGCAAGACCACGAGCACAGCCGTTCCACCGGGTGGACATGTTCACGTACGTCGTACAGTGCAATGTTGCTCTGTCATGGTGTATCATTTGTTTGGTCCATGGATGTCGGCTGACCTTGTCATCTGTGCGCATTGTCTGCTCAGGACACGAACGGCCCGACATCGCTCGCAGAGATTGTCGGTGCGAACTCGGGTGGTCCAGGCGGCTTTCGCGGAATGCAAGTCGACCACTCGCCGGAAGACTACCGCCTCTTTGTCGATCTTCTCCAGCGCATGCTCGACTACAAGTACGTCGAGTGTCGTCGCTCTCACTCTCTCACTCTCTCTCGGACAGATAGTTATGCTGTGTATGCCTGCTCACGTGCGTTCCCTCTCGCTCTCGCTCTTACTGCTTCAGTCCTGCAACGCGCATCACTCCAGCGCAAGCGCTGCTCCACCCATTCGTTGTCGCAAGTCGGCAGTCGACGGATACGGTTCGTTTGACTGCAGCTGGCAGGCTCTCCTAAACAAGCGCGTTGGTGTGCGAGCGACTCATGGCAATGTGTTTGACTGGTGTGTGTGCAATCTCCAGCGCGAGCGGAAGAAGTCCAAGTCGATGCGTTCGACCCAGATGCGCGACGCGAGCGACCGGAGCTCGTCGTACTTTGACCCAGCCGAGTCGCACCGACTCAAGTTGCGACGATTGGACCAGAACCCTGGCGTCGGCCACTGAGCTCGCACACCCGCGTTCACGAATTGAGCGCGCAGTACTGTGCGTTCGAGCGCGCGGGCAACAGTGTCTGTGAAGTGGCGAAGCCGTCTCTCGCCACTTGCGCGTCCACGAGGCAGCAGTGCTAGAAGATGAGAGATCGCAGCGGCAAGCGCGAGCGGTGACCGCCAGTTCGTTCGTACGCTCGCTGTGTGCGCTCGCTGCCGCTGTGCGATGCACGCGCAAGCGCGTTCGCACGTCGACGTGCTGGTAGCGAGCGTGCCTCGCCTGTGGCGCAGCAGCCGAGTGCGCGCTGTGCGTCTGGTGTCGGCCAAGACGGTCGCGGTCGCGCGTACCTGAGCGAGTGAGTGTACGCGACCGCTCTCGTCCGCTGGGCATCACTGAGCACGCGCTGACTGGCGAAGAATGACGCTCGGGTCATTGCGCCGCGTCTCGCATGGCGACGCCGGTGCGCACTCCAGCCCACGCACGCACGCACGCACAGCCTCGCAGTCGCTCGCGTCGCTGGATGCGCAGAGCGGCCGACGCACTTATTTTATTGATTGCCCCGTATCAAGTGTCGCGAGCGCCAGGAGGCTCGCCCCAAGTAGTAGAAGCAGCAAGGAAGTAGGACAGCAAGCTCCTGAATCAAGTCAACTCGTACATACGCTCGCTGTGTCAGTCACATCCCCGACTCGCTTTGCTTGTGGACGAGAGCTGACAGACACGCCGTGCAAGCACGCAGCGCGATGGAACAGCAGAAGACAGGAACACGCGCGTGTGATTGGAAAAAGCTCCGAGGGAAGTCCCTGGACGGCTCTCGATTCGCAGTGTGCGCGTTGACGTTAAGCTCCTGACTAGCAGCTGCGAGGGTCTGGAAGGAGATCTGTCTGGCTGACGACTCGCTCGGTGGTCGCGGGATGATCACGTTGCTTGGACGACAACAGCTTCGACGCTACTGCTGCTGCTGGTACTGGTAGGTGCGTCGCGCTACGCCGGCACTGCTGCTAGACGGCTCGTTGCGAGACGCTTAGTTCTCGCCCTGGCGCTTGAGGTAGTCAAGGAGCACGTTGAGCGCGTGGGTCTCCTCACCAAAGTCGGTGATGACCGCGCACGACGTCGAGACGACCTTGCGGGCCTCACCCGAGGCGTCGATCTTGCAGAGACCGCACCACTCGCCGAGCTGCTTGCCCGACGGCACGAGGATGAGGTTCACGCCGTGCTCCTCGCAGAGCGCGCGCACGAGCTTCGAGTAGCTCGGCTCGTCGCAGTCCTGCGCGAGGCAGCAGAGGCGCGCGCGGCGCGAGTCGAGGGCCTTGGCAGCCTCGTGGAGACCGCGCTTGAGGCCGTCGTGCACGAGCGCCTTCTTGAGCACCTCCTTGAGCGCGTCCATCTCGCCGAGCTCCTTCGGGACTTCCGCAACAACTTCCTCAGCCGACATGATCGTTAGGTTGACGTGGATTCCTCGGAAGAGCTTTTTATTCTAACTGCGCCGCTCATGACGCCTGCGCTCGCTCGAGCGACGCGAGGCACTCGACGTCGCGCGCCGAATTTGACTGGCTGGGACGATATCCACTGCGCCTGAATAGTGGCTCTTGTTGTTGTCTTCGCGCTTGAGTGACCTTGAGCTGGTTTGTAAGCAAAGACGGATGCAGCCACTCGAACGAGGGAGCTGCAAGCTGGTGACAGCGCTCTATTCAAGCCACTGCATCTCGAACAAGCCGCATTGACCTGTGGCAGTCATCGCCACGGCGCGCTCGCACAGGTGCCGTCGTCGTCGTCGTCGCCGCAGTCGTCGGTGAGCATGCGGCGCTGGAGCAACGCCGTTGCGCAGCAATGTGCGCGCCGCGCACACACCACACGGCCGCTCACGAGCACTCCGACAATGCGCGTGACACCGCGACTGCAGCGCCTCTCGCTCGCGTCGCCACTGCCGCAACTTCAGCTCCAGCAGCAGCGCGCGTTCCGCATGGAGACGTTGTACGCTGGACAGGACTCGACGCGGCACATCGAGAAGCGGTTCAGCGAGCTCTCGGGCAAGATCCCGTGGGAGCCCGACCCGATCCACCTCGAGAACGTGAAGCGGCGATGGGAGTCGCCGCAGCCGAACCTGAACGAGCTCATTCGCGAAGACATCCCACTGGCGCGCAACCTCTTCCGGAACGTGCTGCAGCAGCACTACAAGAAAGACATGGGCATGTGGAACAAGTGGGGCGTGATGGAGTGGAAAGCCGGGAACTACGACCTCGCGCGCATGATCTTCTCGAAAGCGTCCAAGATGTCGTTCCACGCCGAGCTGTGGCAGTCGTGGGCGTCCATGGAGATGGACGCGAAGAACCACGTCGAAGCGAAGCGGCTGTACAAAGTCATCCTCGCCACCGACCCGAAGAACGCGAGCGCGGGGCTCGGCATGGCGCTGCTCGAAGCTGAAGTCGGCAACGCGCAGGTCGCACGCGAGCGCTTTGAGCAACTTGTGACCGACCACCCAGACGACGTGCTCGTGCTCCAGGCCTACGGCGTGTTTGAAGCGAGCAAAGGGCAGCACATGGCGCTCGCGCGCGACTTGTTCCAAGCTGCGACATCGCACCGCAACGCGACTGCGCAGGTATGGCACGCGTGGGCGAAAGCCGAGTATGACCACGGACTCTACAAGAACTGCCTCACGGTCCTCACGCGCGCGATGCGGTCGTTCCCGACACACAAGTGGCTCGTGCTCCTGAGCGCCATGGCGCACTTTAAGCTCGGGAACGTCTACGAAGCGCGCCGGGGGTACCGCCGACTCATTGACGGCGGCTTCTTTGTCGAGCCGAGCGCGTACAATGCGTACGCACGCATGGAGGAGGACCTCGGCCACGACGATGTCGCCATGGCGCTGTACCTCGAAGTCCTGAGCATACACCCGGACCACATCCCCAGCGTCATGTCGCTCGCCGTGCTCCACCACAAGCGCGGGAACATGAAGAACGCGCGCAAGGTCTTTGAGAACGCGCTGCAGAACTTGCATCACACGGGCGAGCTGCTCCAAACCTGGGGCGCGTTCGAAGAGACGTACGGCGAGCTCGAGAACGCGCGCGAGCTGTTTGACGAAGCGACAAAGCAGCAGCCGACGCACGTCGAGTCGTGGAAAGCGCTTGCGCGCGTCGAGAGCCGCTTGGGGCACGTCGACGCCGCGCGTGCAGTGCTCACGATGGCGAGTCAGCACATTCCGAACGACGCGCCGCTGCTCGTGGAGCTCGGGAAGATCGAGCAGCGGCAGCGCAACTTTGTCGAAGCGCGCGTGGCGTTTGAGAAAGCGCTCAAGCTCGACGCGTCGAACGCTGCGCTGTGGAACATGCGCGCGCTCCTTGAGCTCCCGATCGACGCCGAGCGCGCGAAGAACATTGTCGAGAGCGCACTGAGCGTAATCCCGCGCCACGAGAAGAAGAGCTGGAGCATCCTCATGTGCACGTACGGCCGCGCGTTCGCAGCACTGGAGGACTACGAGAAAGCGGTCGCCGCGTTCCAGAACTCGTTCAAGCTCCAGCCGAAGAACCCTGAGACGCACATGATCTACGCCGAGAGCGTGCTGCTGCCGAACGATGCGCTCGAAGAAGCGAAGAAGCACTTGCTCGCGGCGCGGAAGCTCCTGCCGCGGACGCACAAGCGGCGCGCGACAGTCGAGAAGAAGCTCCAGCAAGTCGAACTCGCGCTTGCAGCACACGCAGACAGCGTCGACAGTGGAGACACAGTAGACGACGACGACAACAACGAGCAGGCGCAGTAGCAATCGACAGTCTCTTGGTTTGCTTGTTTGCATTCGCATTGTTCGTCCTAGTGACTCCCTACTCGTAGAGCACGAGCTGGCCATCGAAGCTCCCAGCAACGAGCCGCGTGCGCTGCTGCTGCGTCGCAGGCGCACTCGATGGCTGGAACTCGGCGCACAGACAAGCACTCGCGCGTGTGGTGCTGGTGCTGGCGCGAAACGCGTCGATCCGCCGCAGCACGCGCTTCGATGTCGTGTCGTAGAGAAAGACTCGGCCGTTCGCGTCGCCCGTCGCGAGCACTGCGCCGTCCGGACGAAAGCTGCACTGGACGCGAAAGCCCTCGACTTCGTGGCCGCCAGCGAAGCGCGACTTGCCTTTGTTCACGCGCTTGTACGGCGCAGTGGCTGCGAAGAAGAGCGCGTAGTTCGCACTCGCTTGCGCGACAAAGCGCGGCTCGTGCGGATGCAGTCGCAGGCACTGGAACGGCTGCATGTCGCGGTCGAGACGGTCCGAGAGCAGCGCAGAGGACGCAAAGTCCCACACGAGCAGCGTCTGGTGACTCGCATCGCGATAGCGCACGCCAGCGCTCGAGACGAAGCGCGCGTCAGTGCCGCCAGTCGCGTTTGGGAGGAAGAGCAGGTCGAGGACGTCGCCAAAGCCGCGCTCGTACGTCCGGCATGGCTCGCGCTGGCGCACGTCGTAGCTGACGATGCGTCCTCGATCCGTGCCAGCGAGGAACAGATCGGGCTCGCTCGGATGAGTGCAGACGCTCGTCACAGCTGCTATCGCTGGCTGTGCACGTGCGGTTCGCGCATGCGGCTCAAAGGTCTGGACCGCCGCACCAGTCTCTGCGTCTGCAAAGATCGCACGGCCATCGTAGCTCCCAGAGAGCACGTGAGCGCCATCGAGCGACCACTTTGCGCTCTTGACGCCTTTTGTGTGCAGCGCGAGTGCGCGACGACTCGCCACGTGCTCGCGATGCCAGAGCTGCACGGAGCCATCCATCGACGCCGAGAGGAACAAGCTCGGGTGCTTGGCGGTGTTCCAGCGCACGCAGTTGACAGCTCCAGTGTGTCCGTTGTACCTGCGCACTGCGCGCGTTGGAAGCGCAGATGGCGGTGATGAATGCGAGCGTGGGTTCGCGTCTTCGCTGGCGCTCTCGCCTTCGCTGTCGTCTCCTTCGCTCTCAGATGCGAACAGTGGCGGTGGTTGCTGTTCATGATGTGCTGGACTTGGTGCAGATGGCTCGGGCTGCTCTGGAGCAAGACAGCGACGCCGACGCTTCGACACGTAGCCTCGAAACTCAAACGCTTGCTCTTCGCGCGTCATGCGACGGCGTTGCACATGCTCAACGATGCGAGTCGGGTCGTGGAGTGGTGTGGCGTGAGTGGCGTGCTGCCACTGCCGTTGTTGAGCCAGCTCGTGCGGCAGCGCAGTCCATGGCTGTGCAGGTTGGTGACGTAGCGGCACTGAATGCGCGGTGAACTGTGGACGAGTCGCCACTGCGGTTGCCGCTGTGGATCCGGTCTCCTCGTTGCTGGACGACGAGTCCGAGTCCGAGTCGTACGCGAGCAAGCGCTCCATCGAGCTGCTCTGCTGCTTGTCAACCAAATGTTGCTGAGTATGGATCGCGAGCGTGACGAAAGCGAGGGGATCAGACGAGTTCGGCAGCCTCGGAATTCCGACATCGACGATCCTCGTTGCTCGTAGTGCCTCCTCATTCCTGCAACTGCGCGCGCTGCTCAAGAGCTCCAGCCACACGCACCGATCGACCTTCTGCTCCATCGCTCGCACATAAGCACAATGGCGACTCCACGCGACGCGAGTCGCAAGAGCACCGAGCCGACGCACCAAGTCGGCGACTTCAGTTGGATGGACCAGGTGCCTGGCAAGAAGTCGTTCTGGGAGCGCGCAAAGGAGGACCCGCTCGTGCCCATTGGCTGTGGCGTCACGCTCGCAGTGCTCGTCGGTGGACTCGTGACATTCCAGCGCGGGCACTCGAAGCTCGGGAACAAGTTCATGCAAGCGCGCGTGATCGCACAGACTGGCACTGTCGTCGCCATGAGCGCCGGTGGCTTCTTCGCTGCGACGAAGAAAGAGGAGACGAAGAAGCAGTCGTACGAAGAGCGCCTCAAGATCGAGCTCCGCGACTGAGCGTGTGTGTGCATGAAGCAAACAGCTAGCGCTTCTTCTCCTCTAGTCTCTCGCTACTTGCCTACCTCACTCTCGCTAGCTAGTATACTACCTCTATCTCTTCCTCTCCTCCGTGAGCACATTGGACTTGTCGCGCTTCATTCGCCACGTGCGGGTGGAGTACACCGACGAGTACTGAACGAGCCGGCGATGCTCGTCGTGCCGCAGCACAAGCACGCTCCAGCAGTGCATGTTCCCGAAGGTCGAGCTCGGTGTCCAAGTGAGCGTCCAAGAGTGCCACGCTGCTCTGCGCTGCGTATCGTGCAAGACCGTATGTGATCGAGACATCAACGCAGCACACAACATCCTTCGCGCGACGCAAGCCGAACTTGCTGGACGTGAACAACCAACGCACCTCTCTTGACAAGCGGAGAGTGCGTGAAAAGCAGCAGTCCCGAAGCGACGCGAACGACTCGCAAGCAGCCCCGAAGCGACGCGAACGACTTGTAAGCTAGCGGTCGGTCACACCTCTCCACCTCAAGCACAAGGAGCAAGCGCCATCTTGAGCGATCGTGTACTTGAACGGTGCACACGCGCAGTACAGACAGCACAGCGGAGCACGATGAACGGGTACCTGCAGCGCAAGTGCCGCTCGGAGCAGCAGCTCATGAACGAGCTCACGAAGCTGCTCGGGTCGAAGGACTATGCGTCCAAGAAGATGAGTGAGCTCATGAAAGAGCTCGCGTTCTTCTACGTCTCACCGGTGCTGCCGCACATCCCGCACTCGGTGCTCAAAGACCTCTGCGCCTTGCTCACGAACCTCAAGGACAAGAAAGAAGACCTCCGCATTGCCAAGATGGCGCTCTGCTTCCTCGCGCGGATCCTCGACCAGTTTGAGCTCCGATACCAGCAGCTCCACGGTGCGTCTGCGTCAAGGACGAGGTCGTTTCGAGCGCACTAGCTCGCGCCTGCAGCGTTGTATGTCGCTGACAGACTCGCTGTTGTCGTCGTCCTCTCTCTGATCACACTGCTACAGCTCCGTCAGCGAGTGACGAGCCGCGCACCCAGAGCTTTGAGCTCTCAGTCTCCGTGCTCGCGACGCTCGTCAAGGTCCTTGAAAAGTCCGAGCTGAACCACGCGAGTCTCCCGCGCCAGCACACGTGTCTGAAGCTCTACGGCCACCTCTGCCGCGTCTTTGACAAGACCGATGCGTTCATCATGCGCGTGAAGCCGCTCATGCAAAAGTCCCCAGCGTGGACACTGCTCTCAGGCGACAAGAAGGTGATCGCTGCTGCGACTGGCAAGAAAGACTTCCTCGCGCACCTCGCGCACCTCGCGGCGATGTTCCACACCGTGCGCTTCCACATGAGCTTTAGCGAGCAAGAGACGATGCTCGAGCTGCTCTTCCAAGGCGCGTTCTTGCCCAACTGCATCGCGTCGCGCCACGCAGCAGCGACGCTGCTCCAGCTCTTTGAGCTCTCGAACGAGCACGCCAAGACTGTCGTGAAGGCGTTCGAGTGGTACCTCATGAAGTTCCGGCCAACGTCACTGCGCGTGGGCGATACGCTCGCGACTGTGTACTTGCTGCGTCTCGCTGGGCAGATCAGCCGCTTGCCGACGACAGATGACAGCAGTGGCGCGTCGTCGTCGTCGTCGTTCTCGAAAGGCGCGGCGCGATCAGCTGGCATCAGTGTGTCCAACTTGCTCGACTTCTCGTACGACACGGGCGCTCCGAGCACCGCTGCAGCCTCGCCGTCGCCACCACCGTCGCCAATTGCACGTCAACGGCAGCGCCTCGATGGCGTCAACGTCTCGAGCGCACTCGCGACGCGCTTGAAAGACATGCTCCTCGACTTGCTCTGTGCGGCAGCCGAGCAGAAGCCAACGACGACGACGACGATTGCAGCAGCGGCCGGGATCCCCAGCACCGTCGTGCTCGTTGCGATCGAGGAGACAGTGAAAGATAGCAGCGCCGAGGCGTGCATCTTGAAAGTGCGCGGGAGCGTGAGTGTGTTTGAGACCGTCGCGAGCGTGCTGCTGCGCATGCTCCGCGACGCAGCAGCGAACACGGTGCTGCTCCACCGGCTCTGCCGTGCGGTCCAGTTCACCGCCGAGTGCCTCGATGGCGCAGTGCTGCAGCTCACTGCGTCAGCGCACCAGCCGCAGTTTCTCGACAAGATCACCGAGCGCGTCGTCGAGCTCGCGGCGCACGTCAACCCGTTCGTTGCGTGCGAGAGTCTCCGCGCACTCGTGTGGCTGCTCCCGCGCCTCTCGCCGACAGATTCGAGCGGCTGGGATGTGCTCATGGCGCGCCTCGTGGATCTCCCAGTGGGTCAGATCCGTCCCGAGGCGCGCAGTGCGATCGCCGACGCGTTCTTCCACCGCGCCGTGACGAACCCGAGCTGAACGACCACGCGATCGACACGGCGCTGCTCCAGAAGTGCCTTGCAGTCACGCTCTCGTGGTTCCAGACGTCGCCGTGCGAGTGGCACGCACCGATGCTCGTGCGCATCTGGCACACAGCGCTGCGCAAAGCACTCAGTGCGATGGGCGACGCTGTCTTCACGTCCGTGAACGCCGTGCTGGACTTCCAACACCACCAGCGCCAGCTCCACGACACGACGGAGCTCGTGAACCGGAGCACGCTCGCATTTCTAGCGCGCGTCGGCGCAGCGTTCGTCGTGCGGCAGGCGCCGTGGTTCCACGCACTTGCGCTGCGCTTGACCAAGCAGATGCTGCTCGAGTCGCTCGTGTCGCGGCGCCTGAGCGTCCAAGTCTTGACGCAGCTCGCGCGCGAGGCGCAGCAGAGCGAGAAGAGTGACATTGTCGAGCACGTCGCAGTGCTCCTGGCGTATCTCGAGCGCAGAGACGGCAAAGAGCGTAGCAGCAGCAGCAACCAACATGACAGAGTCGCACTGAGCTCGACAGCGCGCAAGCCCAACGCGTTTGTCAGCACGCGCATCCACTCGCAGGCTGTGAAAGACGTGCTCGGGATCCAAGATCTGCTGCTGCTGCACTCGAGTGCGCTCGAAGCCCGTGCACCAGCGCTCGCTAGCGCACTGGCCCCTGCTCCTGCACGAGCATCCGCGACGTCTGCTAGCAGCAGTCCGTTCTTCGCCAGTGCAGCAGCAGCTGCGACAGCGATGGCTCTTGACGGCGTGTTCTGAGTGCGAGGAGTGCGCACGTGAACGAGGTCCAAGCAGAGGCAGATCGACAGGGAGAGAGAGAGCAGATGCAGTACAGAGGAACACACGAGCGGGCATCAAAGTCAAAAGACATACGTGCATGGAGCGACGCTCCGTTGCTTCTCGCAGCTGCTTGCTTGGACGCGCACGACACTGCGTTGCATACTCACGCACACTCGATAGACTTCAGGACTTGGTGGCGCTGCTGCTGTGAAGGGCGACGCCGTGCTGGCGCTGCTCACTTGAACGTGTTGAAGTCGCGCACTTCGTTCACGATCTCGAGCGCGCGCTGGAGCAGCGTCCGCATCTCGTAGCAGTTCGATCGTCGCGCAGCAATGTCGCCGGTCTCTGCGAGCAGCTCCACGAGCTTGTCTTCGCGGTAGAGCGCCGAGACGAGCTCGTTCTGGACGTTCTCCTTCGAGTGCGAGACCATGAAGCACATGATCGCCTTCGGCACGAGGTCGAGGAAGTTCTTGCGCACAATGTCAAAGTACGACGCGAGCAAGCTCTTGATGATCTCGGTCTCAATGCGCTCGCGGTCCGTCGGCTCTTCGACCTGCCGCATGCTCACAGGCACTTGCGGGAGCTTCACGATGCCGCTCTTGTCCGCAGTCGTCGGCTTCTTCTTGTTCCCGCCTGGGAAGATGTACGACATGAGCCCATTGTCCTTGTCGTCGCCGCTTGGACGCGCGCTGCTGCTCGCAGACGCGCGACGCGGGTCTTTGTTCGGGTCCTGGTACCCGTTGCCGCCGCCCGAGATCGTCTCGCGCTGGAGCTTCTCCATCAGCTGCGCAACGGCGCGACTGCCGCCAATGAAGTCTGGGTGGTTCGTGTTCACGTACGACAGCTCGATCTGAATGAGGTTCTGCACCATCGCTTGCGTCGGCACGAGCGACGCGCGGAGCATGTTGTTCACGACTTCGATCACGCGGTTGCGCAGTTCAGCGAAGCGCGAGAGCTCCATTGTCTCGCACTGCGACGTCACGCGCTGGAGCTCGTCAAACACGAGGTCGATGCACTGAAGACCTGGGAGCTCGAGGCGCTTGATCTGGCGCTTTGCGAGCAGCTCGAACGACACCTCTGGCACAAACAGCGACTGGCGCGGTCCGTTCGCGTTCCGGATCGTCGTGCGGATGTCTTCGTCGCTCAAGTTGTCGAACGGGTTCACGTCCTGGAGCGACTTGGCAAAGATGTCGTTGAAGATGTAGCTGATGCGCGCGCCGCCGTAGAGCTCGTTCATCTCGACGCCATTGAGCGCGTGGTTGCGGCCGTCGAGCGAGTTCGTAAAGTGCGTCGAGAAGTGCGAGATGAGGTTCAGGAGGCACCCGCCCATCTCGGTCTTGTTCATCGACTCGGTCGGTGAGCCCATCTCAACGAGCTCCGTGTCCAAGTCGCTCACCATGCTGCTGATCTTCGACTTGATCTCGGGGAGACAGTCGCGAATGTGGTGCATGAGGATCGTGTTGAGCGTCTTCGAGAGGTACTGCGTGCCCATACGCGTGGCCATGCCGCGGTACGCTGGGTGGTTCTTGAAGAACTGCTGCTCCTTGCCCAAGCTGTCGCGGATCGCGAGCTTGTTGTTGATGTCGGCTTGACTGCGGTTGATCACGCCGACAAAGCCGCGCTTGAGCGGGATCACGCGGCCCTGGAGCATATCCATCGCGTCCGTGCCTTCGTCCATGAGGTCGAGCTTCGTGAGCACGCCGATCGTGCGCTGGCCCTCTGGGTCGATCTCGCGCGCGAGCTTGAGCGCGTCGCTGTTCGCCAAGTCCGAGTTCGCAGGCGTGACGGCGAGGATGATCGAGTTCGGGTTCGAGATGAACTCGATGCACATGTCGCGGATCTGCTCCTCGATGTTCACGGGCTGGTCGCCCACTGGCACCTTCGTCACGCCCGGGAGGTCCACGAGCGTGAGGTTGAGCACGTACGGCGAGAAGATCTTGAGGTTGATCGACTTGTTCGAGATGCCTTTGTTCTTGCCCGTGATGCGCTCCGTCTCCTTCTCGATCTCGCGCCGGATCTCATTGAAGTCCGTGAGCTTTTGCCCTGGCAAGTGCAGGAACTCGCCCCACTCGTCCGCCGCTTCGCCAGTGCCGTTCGCAGCTGTCGGCGCGACGTCGCTCGGCTGCGCATTGCCGCCCGGGCCGATGTTGTAGAGCTGCAGCACGAGCGGCCGCCGCGTGACGATGCCCGTGCCGCGCGGCAAGAAGTCTTTGCCCACGATGTTCTCGAGCACGGACGACTTGCCGCTGCTCTGCGATCCGATCACGACGATCTGCGGCAGGTTAATGGGCGACTGCCCGATCGCGCTGAACACGTCCTGGAGCTTGTTGATGATCGGAATGAGCTGGTCCATGGCGCTGGCGTGTGTGGCTTCTGTGTCTATCGGTGGATGTGCTTGTGGGCGTGTGGAGGAGAGAGAGAGAGAGTTGGTGGTCAATCGAGGTGGCCACGCGGAGCTCGTGCGCGTGCTCGCTCGCTTGCTTCTTCGTGAGCTTCGTGAGCTTTTTGCGTTTGGTGCGTTTGGTGTGTGTGGGAGCCTTTTCTCCTTCTCTTTCAGTTATGATCGAGGGCTTTGCTCACACCTGTACATCTGCGCTACACCCTGTCTATCTCGCTGCGGTGGAATCTACTAATGTACATTAGCCTGGAATATATCCAACAGCGACCTGTTTACAAACGATACTGCGCTGCACCGAGCAGATTGCCCTGATTTTTTGTCTTTGGTGTTGTATGCATGCAGATTGAACAGGATTGCGTGGCCCACACATAAACCAGAACCTCGGCTGAAGCATACGCTGTTTCAAAGGCAATCGAGCGAAGCCATTTCCCTGTCGCGATGACACGCTCGCTCGTGTCTTCGTCTTCCCAGCGTCCCACATGCCAACACAACACAACACACACAGACACATGACGATCACCACCTCGCTGGTTTCATTTCCAGGCACGTGCATTCGCGTCCGACGGCAACGAGCGCAGCGACGACGCACGACGCGTTCGACTGCTCGCGACTGCTGCAGCAATGGCGTTGCTTCGGCTGCTGCTGCTCGTCGGTGTTGGACTCGCGCCTCCTGGCGTGGTGGCTGCTGGCACTGCTGTGCTCCCATCTGTCGACTCCGTGCGGGGCTTCGTCCCTCCGCGCGTGCTCCCGAGGCTCGACGAGTTGCGCTTGCGGAGATACGGAGGCGGCGCAGCAGGAGACGCGGCCCCACTGCCACTCGTCTTTGCCTGCGTGCGCGCCGGCACTGGACGCTCGTTCTCTTCGTTCTGGTTCGTGCGCTGCTGACTCGTGCTCCGGACCCCGCTCTTCGAGAAGGCAGGCGACGTGACGCGCGGGATCAGCGCCGTCGTGCTGCGCTGCCGCGCCTCTGTGAGCAAGTGCCGGAGCTTTCGGATCTCGGCTTCGCGGTCTTTCAGCAGGTTCTCGACCGACTCTTGGTGCGACGACGACACGCGCGTCTTGGCCGTGAGCTGCCGCAGCATGCGCTGCGCCGTCTCACGCTGGTCGGCTTCGCGCTGCCGCGCCTCGCGCTCGAGCTTGAGCTGCTCGCTCATCTCGTCGTTCAGGCGCTTGAGCACGTCGTTCTGCGTCTTGAACGTCGACTTCTGCGTCTCGGACGACTTAATGCGCTGCTGCAGCGTCGCCGACTGCTTCTCCGACTGGTTCTTCTGCTCGCGTTTCTACAGCACAGGACCCAGAGGCAGACGGAGACGACGCACGACGTTCAAACATCCGCCGCACGACGCCGCCACTGAATGCGCGAGACCGACTTACCATCGCAACAACCGACTGTTGCGCCTGCTTGTACTTGCGCGACGAGATCTGGAGCTGCTGCTTCAGCGTCTGGATCTCCGAGAACGCGCGCTTCGCCGACAAGATGTCTTTCTTGTTCTTCACGATGCTGTTGCGGCCGACGACGATGTGACGCACGCGCTCCGCGAGCTGGAGCGACCGACTCGACTCGGTCGCAGTCTCGTACGTTGGACCGACGTTCACGATCATCACTGTCTTGCACGACGAGTTGAGCACGTCTTGGAGCAAGAACGTGAGCTTCGAGTTCCGGTACGGCACGTGCGGGAGCTTCTTGTCGAGCGCCTCCATCACGTCTGCGAGCGCCGAGAGCGACTTGTTGATGTGCGCCGCTTCCCGGAGCATCTCCCCAGATACGTGACTGTGCTTCACGCGCTCACTACCAGCGAGGTCGACGAGGTAGAGCTTCCCGCACAGCTCATCACTCGCTTCATTCCCGTTCCCAGAGCTCTTGGACGTCGAGATCTGCACGATCACGACGCAGTGCGACCGACTGCTACGCGCGTGGACGTTCGTCTGGCCGGTGATGCGGTTCGCTTGCGCTTTCTGGAGCACGTCAATCGTCTGCTCAGGCGACGACACAGTCGCCATCGTCAAGTCTGGGACGTGGATGTCGCCGGTCTCGCTGTCGTGGCGGATCTCGAGCGCCTTGGAGTTGTCGACGCTGATGAGGTCGCGCAGCGTCTCGTTGTAGATCTCGAGCACGCCGACTTGCACGTGGTAGCACGGTCCTGCTGCCTCGTCATCGTCGTCATCCACACCATCGTTGCCTCGGAGCGTAGCGTCTGCCATGTCGACGTCGTCTTCAATCGCTGGGTTCGTCTTCGCATCATCGCGCGTTGGGTCGTGGATCGATCCGCGCAGCTGCACGGACTGGAAGATGTGCTGCACGACGCGGTAGTTGAGACCCGGGTCGCTCTGCGTCCCCTCCATCGTGTACGTCTTGCCAGAGCCCGTCTGGCCGTACGCGAAGATGCAGGCTTTGAAGCCCTCGACGACCGACTGCGCGACTGGCTCGACTTCGCGGAACACGTCGTTCTGCGTCTCGTCTGGTCCGAGGATGCGGTCGAACGTGAACACTTTCCACGACGCGCTGCTCTCGAGCGACTCGAGCGCCTGCGCGTCGATGCTCCCGTCGATCGTGCGCTCGCCGCCCGAGAACACGCGGTCGGCTTTGATGTCCATGACTGCGACGTCCGAGTGGTTGATCACGTTCACTGCGAGACGCGAGCCCCATGACTTCTGGAGCTCTTCGTAGATCACTGGCCGCACGCGGCAGAACACTTGGATGTTCCCGCACACGGTCTGGAGACGCGAGAGCAGCGACGCGTTGCGCGTGCGCTCCGCCAGGTACTTGCGCGCGAGCTGCTCGCCCGTGTAGTTGATCGTCA
This sequence comes from Globisporangium parvum, assembly GCA_023333885.1. Taxonomy (NCBI): domain Eukaryota; phylum Oomycota; class Peronosporomycetes; order Pythiales; family Pythiaceae; genus Globisporangium; species Globisporangium parvum. The sequence continues at coordinate 80,097 of JAASFT010000003.1, forward strand.
AGAGGTTCGCCGAGACCTTCTTGTTCGGCGTAAAGTCCGGCGACAGTCCCTCCTGGTTCCGCAGCCGCGCATTCTCGGCGTGGAGCGACTGGAGCTTCGCGCGAAGCGACTGGATCTCGAGCACCAGACGGTGCGCGTCTGTGTCCCCGAGCGCGGCGTCACTCGATGTCGACGATGACGTCGACGCAGTCGACATGGCCGACGCGCGCTCGAGCTCCGCGGCTTTCTTCGCTGCGTCCTCGAGCTTGTCACGCAGCGCTGTGTTCTCGCCCTTGAGCGCTTCGACTTCGCGCCGGTGCTCGCAGATCTCGCTCCGACTCGCTTCGACCTGCGCCTCGAGCTCCTTCCGCAGCCGCGTCTCCTCTTCGACGTGCGCAGCGAGCTCTTTCACTTGCCGCTTCAAGCTCGCAGTCACCTCCACTTCGCTCTCCAAGCGACTCGTCAAGTGGATTTCGCTCTCGGACAGCTCACTGCAGCGCGCATCGACGTCCTTGAGCGCGCGCGTAACGCTGTCGAGCTCGTTCAATTTGTCGTGGAGCTGTCGTCGGAGCTCGTCGTTCGTCTCGGATAGGTCCGACGTCGTCTCCGTCAGTGCTGCGAGCTCCATCTTCAAGCTCGTGGTCTGCTGCTGCAGCTCTTGGATCTGGAGATGAGAGTGAGCGAGAGCAAGAGCACGAGGCACAGTGTTAGACCACGAAGTCACTAAATGCGCGAACGCCCAACACACATCATGATAGCGTACCTCGACGTCGCGCTTGCGGATCTCCTGTGCTTTCGCAATCACTTCGTCGCTCAGCTCCATCATCTCGGTCTCCATCGAGTTGACGTGGGCGATGCTGTCCTGGTTCTGGATCAGATCGGCTTCGAGCCGCTCGCGCGCTTCAGTCTCTTCGTGCACGCGCGCAGACAGCACGTCGATCTCGCGCCGGAGCGTTTCGATGAGGATCTCTTGGCTCACGACATCGCGCTCGTGCGCAGTCGACCGGCGGTCCAAGTACGCCGCGTCGTCGTAGTCGTCATAGCCTTCGTCGTGTTCGTGGTCGCTGCTGATGCCGCTGCGGCTTCGCTCGCCGCTGTCGCTGTCGACGTCCATCTGGTTCCAGTACGCGCTGCTCGCGCTCAGGCGCTGCAGCTGCTGCTGGTCGTCGTCGTACTTTTGCTGCAGCGCAAAGAGCTCGGACTTGAGGTCGACGATCTCGGTGCGAAAGCGCTCGGTTGCGAGCTCGTGCTCGCGCTGGAGCTCCTCCTGGTCGCTCACGAGGAACACTTTCTCCTCCATCTCGCGCTCCATCTTGTGCCGCAAGTCCTCCTCAGTCGCCTGGAGAATGCGCACTTGCGTGAAGAGGTCGTCTTGCTCCTGCTCGAGCCGGCGCTTGGCGTCGACTGCGCGCGTGAGCTCGTCGCGGATCCCAAAGAGCTCGCGCTCGTATTTGTCTGCTTGCTGCAGCGCGCTCGCGAGCATCTCGCGCGTGCTCTCGAGGTCGAACTCGTACTGCTGCGTCTTGGCGCTCAGGAACGCGTTCTTCTTCTCGGCGCGCGAGAGCTCTTGCTCGAGCTCCATCTCGAGCTCGTGGCTCGACTCGGTGTACTCGTCAAAGTCGTCTTGGACCTGCCGCAGCTCCTGCTTCGTGCGCAGGAGCTCGGCTTGCAGCAGCGCGACGTCGTGCTCGCCATGTGCCGAGCCGGCCGCACCGTTCGAGGCGGCCATGGCACTCGCTGCTGCGCTCATGTCTTTTTGTTCTCTCCACGCACTCTCTCTCTCTCTCTCTCTGCCTTGCGCTCGCTCGCTCGCTCGTTCACTCGCTCTCAGGTGCGCTCGAATGGGTGCGTCTGCGAGTGAGTGAGTGAGCGAGTGGGCAAGTGAGGTCGCGGGGGCAAGACGTACGTCGCGCGCCGCGATCTCTTCCTCCTGACTGCCGCCTCACCTCAGCTCGCTATGCAGCTCGCGCTCGTGTGTGTGACGCTGTGTGCCGAACTGCAAGCCACTCTGCAGGACAGACGCGCGCAACGAGGCAGAAATGCTCCGGACGCTCGTGCTGTCGTCGTTCTTCTCAACGCTGAGCTGAGTTAGAATGAAACCCTAGTGACGAATACAATGAATCGAACAGCGACTGCCACAGACGTAAATTGTGCGAGAAAAAAACAAGGGAGTGATGAAACGCATGAAGAAATCGAGGGAACGAAGCAACCCTTTCGAATACGATGAAACCACTTCTTATGGTATTTGAAGGGTTTTGAACCGATGCCTGCCGCAACACACTTTAGACACAAACGAATACAAAGGGTTTCGACTGGTTTCAAACAAAAGACGAATGGTTCACATTGTACGCCAAATATGACACGTCATTACATCAATTCAGAATTTCTGGGAATGTTGGTATCACATGTTGGACGACACTATCTGCTCTTCATTTTACTTTGAGGAAGGATCCAAAAATACTTGCGCAATGTATTTGATTGTGTTTTGTGATTTTGGAAATCTTCATTCATATTGGCTTGCGCTTTCTAAACGAATAATGGCAACAATTGAGGAAAATCTCAAATTGTGAAACGATCCACAATACATACAATAATGCGATCATACAAAGTTCAATATATTCACCGTTGCTGTTGCATTGCGCACCAAATATTTGCACGTGCACAAAGACATATATATTTGAAACTATCTTGGTATAATATGTATTCAATATTTATCTATAGCCACACTATGTGTCTCGACGTGATTATTGGAATAGTAAGGTGCCAATCGATTGACACTACAAAGTACACGATATCGGCAATAATTGTGTACAAATCAATCAGCAGTAACTATGCTCAGAAACTGAGAAACAGTAGTCATGAGGGACACCGCCAAGCACGTCAGCAAGTTGATTGAGTCACACACTGTTGAGGCGATCATATGGCCGCTAAAAGAGACACAACAGATCGATGACTGTGCACGTGTATTGTGAGGGGGAAGCGTCGAGAGCACTCGAGTCGCTCGAGGCTACTCATGCTGTCGAAGTCGAGCATCTGATAACACGCTCAGAACCTGCTTTCAGATTAAGCTTGTTGAAGAGTTAAGTGCGCGAAGGCGTACCTAATGAATGAAAAAATTATCCTATATGCGGAATTTACCACATGTTCCCAATCAAAACAGCCTTAAACTTGATTTGAGTATCAACATCATACATTATCCTCAGAACAATGTCGGATTGCGCCTTTTATGCAAAATCGTCTCACTCTTGATCTTGTTCCGATAGTGAGTAGTAGGAACATGTGGGTCGCGCCACACCAGCCACATCAAACATGCTACATACTGGCCCGGACATAACCTGGCAGACCGATTTAGGTCCGTCCAGATTTGTACAAGGCAGACAGGCAGGCAAAGCCACTACACAACAGTTTGAAAGCCAAACTTCGACAAAGCACAAAACTAGCTTGTCTTTCGAGGTTCATTTCCAGATCATAAAAACCAAATGATTTAAAAAAGAGGGATCAGTCACTGTATTTAGCACAAAGATTCGCTTCGTCGCTGATTGGATAGTAATGACACGTGTCAACTCACTCACGACACACACACTCATCCGACTTGGATCCATCTTGAGTCTGCTGGTCAGTCAGTCGCGATCCGTCGGAGGCTTCGAGCTTGGACGCACGCCATTCGCTCTCTTTCGCTGCCAGACCGACATCGACTGCTGCTGCTGCGTGCGCGCAAGCCGCAGGCTCTTTTCTCTTCATCTCCCCATCGCGATGCTAGCGAACGCGCGCTTCTTGCCGCTCGTGGCTGCCGCTGCTGCAATCGCGCTCACGGGCGTCCACGCCGGCCCGTACGACGGCTGGAAGCCTCATGCGTACTGCAACGACCTCAGCCAGATGGAGGCGACGAAGATCGAGCCGCTCACGACGGAGCAGGCATCGCTCGTGCAGTCACTCGAGCAAGTGCAGGTGCGTGCTATGGCTCAGTAGTAGCGAACGAGTACGATGCCCTGGAGATGCAGCGTCCAGCAGCTCATAGATACTCCCTGCTCTGTGCTCAAACATACACATCTATGATCTATCTGACACCCCCGCTCGATCGCAGATCATTGCGCGCCATGGTGCACGCGCACCGTACGCGCGTGTGTTTTGCTGGGACATGCACAAGCACAACCCGATGAACGCGCACTGGAACTGCACGACGACGTCTGTCTCGGTACGCACGTGCACTTGAACCGCTGAGCAGACTGAGCGTCTTGGGACTCGCCACGACAGCATCGCTCACACGCACGACGTATCACTTGCGTCTTGCAGAACCAGAACATCGGCTTCAACGCCGAGACGGGCTTCGGTCGCCTCTATCGCAAGAGCTACATGGAGGGGCAGAACATGCTGAGCGGCAACTGCGTGATCGGCGGCTTGCTCCCACTCGGCCGTCAGCAGCACCTCAAGAACGGACTGTGCGTGCCACCAATCGCTCACGCACATGCCAGTGCTTGTGCTTCGACGTTGGGCTGACACTGTGGCCACTGGTGGCGTGCAGGATCCTCCGCGATGCGTACATTGGTGACGGACTGCTCAAGCTCTTTCCAGACGCCAACCTCTCGGTGCGTCCATCTTACAGTTTCCCAGCAGCTTGTACCTTGCACGTTGTGAGATGACAGTCCAGCAGCAGCAGCAGCGACTAACACTTGGTGATCACTTCTGCCCACGTTCATAGCAACTCCCGCTCGAGCAGATCTACCTTCGGAGGTACGTTCGTCCTCGTAGCGCCTCTTACGATGCTCTCTCACTCTCTCTCATGTTCGCCTCTCTCTCTCTCTCCCACTTGACTGTTCTTCACCACGCCACATTGTAGTGACGACCAGGAGCGCACGCTCGGGTCCGGTCAAGCGCTCGTCGACGGGCTCTTCCCAGTCGACGGCAGCCTCTCGCACAGCATCGACCACATGCTCAACTGGGACGTCGCGGACTACGCCACGGACCACGTCAACGCGAACGCGAACATTTGTCCGCTCATGGGCTTCATCGGGAACCTCTCGAACAACTCGCCGGCGTTCATTGCGCACCACCGCGACGCGGCGGTCGTGCAGACCGAGCGCGACTTCAACAACACGGTTGGGAACTTCTCGTGGGACACTGTGCTCGAGTGCCTCAGCACTGCGCGCTGCAACGACCTCGCGCTGCCGGATGGCGTTGACGAAGCTCAGTTCACGAAGGTGTTCCAGGAAGTCGAGGCCCGCGAGCGTCTCTACCTCACGTACAACAACTCGTGGTTCGCGAAGGTCGCGATGCAACCGCTCGTGCGCGAGATCCTCACGCGTCTCGACGCAGTGGTGAAAGACGCGTCGCGCGCACCCAAGTTTGCGCTCACAATGGGTACGAGCCGCTCACTTGCTGGCTTGTGCTCGTGCTTGTTACTGGGAGAGCCTGACGACTGGTGCACTTGTGTGCGTGTGGCAGGTCACGACTCGACGATCATGCCGTTCATGGCAGCGATCGTGAAGGAGAACTGGGACGGCAAGTGGACACCATACGCTGGCGTGCTCGCTATGGAAGTGTACAAGCTCAAGTCCAAGGCGTTCGGCGTGCGCATGCTCTTCCAGGGCAAGCCCGTGCTCATTCCCGAGTGCAAAGACAGTGAGTGTTGCGCTTACCTACGAGAGGACAGCGTCATGGGATGCAGTCGAGCTCACATTGCCTCTGTCGTGTGTTGTGTTTGCTCCACACAGCGCTCTGCATGCTCGCCGAGTTCGAGAGCGCCGTTGCGTTTGGCCGCACGCACCGCAACTGCACTGCACCAGTCGACGATGCGTCGCCCGCTGCGCTGCTCTCGACGAGCGAGTCGAAGGCGTTCTCGCCGTCGCAGTACCTCTCGGCGGCGATCTTGCTCGGGCTCGTGGTGCTCGTGGCGCTCCTCGGGATCCGCAGCCAGCGCAACGCGCGCAACAGCAGCCGCTGGGGCGACGAGAGCGCGACGTTGCTCGGATAGAGCGCGTGAGCATCGAGCGGACCTGTGCGTCCTGCGATAGGAAGTGGACGGTGGATGCGCACGAGTGCTCAGAGTAGCTCGCAGAAAAGGGCGGCGGAGGCTACTGGCGATGCGAGGCAGACGAAGAGGGAATGGATGGACGGATCTGCTGCTGCTGTTCCATTCCTTACTTCGCCAGTGGCCGGCGGGACGCACATAGAGACGCACGCGTCGTCCTCACGACTGCTGCGAGCCGTTCAGTAGTAAGCTGTCGAGCACTTTGCTCAGCAGCCCCTGCTCGACCGTCAGGCTCTCGAACGCCTGGAGAAAGTCGAGCAAGAGTTCTTCGCGCACCTTGATCGCGTCGTCGTTCACGAGCTCCTCCGCGTCCATCTCGCCACTCAAAACGCCAAACACTGCGGGCTTGACGATGTTCTCAAACGCCTCCATGTCTTCGTCCACACCGCCGTCGTCGTCGTCGTCGTCTTCGTACTGGTTTGCACTCCCGCCATTCACAAACCCAGACGCAGCAACAGGCGCTGCAGCTGCCAGTGCGAACGACTCGGTGGCGCTCGAGACTTCACCCGACAGCTCGCCCGCGCTTTCGTACACAGACTGCACAGTCGCGAGCGTTGGTGCAAACAGCGCACCTGACGAGATCGCGCGTGGATCGTTCGAGGACGCACCGCTGCTGCCACCTCCGTTCGCAGCGGCAGCAGCCGATGACGACGTCGAACTGATGCGGATCGTGTTGAAGTCCCAGCCGCTGTCGACACTCGTCGACTTGGCGCGCGTGTGCACTTTGCTCCGCGCAAAGCGGTCGTACTCTTCGTGCTCGCTCGCGCCGTTGCCGCTGCCGCTGCTGTTGTACTCGTGCGCGCTGCTTCCAGTGCCGTGCGACGACCCATCAGTTGTGGTGGCGTGAGAGCTCGACGAGATCGTCTCGCAGCTCCTTGCAAACGCGTCGTAGTCACCATTCATGCGGACGCTGCTGCTGCTGCTCGCAAAGTCGTCTTCGCGGTCCGACGACGCATTCTGGCTCCGCTCAATGAGGTCGAGCAAGTGCGAGACGTGCTTCGCGGACCGGATGAACGGATGCTCGAGCAGCTCGGCAGCAGTCGGTCGCTCGGACGGCGCTTTCCGCAGACACTGTGCGACAAAGTCCTTGAACTTGGGCGAGAACGCGCCGTCAAGCACTGGCGGGTCGTTCCGCGGGATCATGAACAGCACTTTCATGGGATGGATGCTGCGCAGGAGGCGGTCATGACAAAGCGTCCGTCCGTCCGTCCGTCAGTCAGTCACACAGTTGACACGCACGTCCATGCAGCAGGAACGGCGTCCACCGCACGTACTTGGCAAGAGGCGGCGCGCCGTTCGCCATCTCGATCGCTGTGATACCGAGCGACCAGATGTCGGCTTTTGAGTCGTACTCGGACTGCTGGATCACCTCTGGCGCCATCCAGAACGGCGTGCCGACCACCGTGTTGCGCTTCGTGACTGTGTCCGTGAGCTGTCCAGTCACGCCAAAGTCCGCGAGCTTCACGTGCCCGTTGCCACTGAGCAAGATGTTGGCAGCTTTGATGTCGCGGTGGATCTTCTTCTCCGAGTGCAGGTACGCCACGCCTTTGAGCAGCTCGTGCAGGATGATCGCAATGTACGCCTCTTCGAGTGGACTAGTCGCGTACGCAAGCACGCAGGTGCCAGTGTGTGTGTGAGAGAGAGAGTCACTCACGCGTGAGAGAGAGAGAGAGAGCCACTCATACCACGTACCCAGCGTTCATGATGTCGAGCACTGAGCCGCCGGCGAGGTACTCCATGATGATCCTGGAGCGCATCATAAGCACATCGGTCAGGTCGACTGACGGTTGTGTGTAGCACTCGCTACTAGACAAGCAACACAGCAGCAGCACAGGCACGCGCGTACGCACCATAGCCGCGTGCCCTGGATGAACGATCCGATGTACTTGGTGAGCTGTTCGCAGGCGCACTGCGACAGCACAGCGATTTCCTAGTCTCGACCAGCAGTCACGACAGTCCACGCGCTCTCGCGTTAGCGCACGCTGCCACGCTCCATCGAAAGCGATTGCTAGTGTCGCTATGTGCGCAGCCGCACACCTGCTGCACGTCGTCGATCTCGTCGCCTGCGCGCTCGAGGTCGATGATCTTGATCGCGCAGACCTCGTCTGTGCGCGTATCGACAGCTTTGAACACCTCGCCGAACGCTCCCATGCCGATGTTCTCCTGCAGCTCGTAGTGCGCATTGAGATCTACGGTCCCGCTCATCTCTGCTGTTGCGATTGCGACTGCGACTGCGACTACTGCTGTCCTTGTGATTGCGCTAGTGAGTGCGACGGCAGAGTCGGCGCTTGCGCGGTGTTTGTGCGCTCTGCTCTGTCTTGCTCTGTCCTGCTGCAGTCGAAGCGCAATGCACACGCATAGCGCTGTCAGCACACTCGCACTAGTCTGGTACACATATGAGCGCTCGCTTGAGGAAAGCAGCAGCGTCGATGCACACCGATGCACAGCGTCACCTCCTTCGAGCGCTCTCTTCGCTTTCTCGAGGTCGTCGCGCTTGCGTTTTTGTGTTGAGCAGGTTGTCAAACGCACTCGAAGAGTGTTATTTTCAGACTTCATGTTTGTATGCAAAGACGAGCACCGTTTGTTTGAACTTGACTGATTATATTTAGGCACATTTAGAGTTTATCGTTGCTTTTTGCACTATCGACATGTTGTTCCTGCGCGCTCACATACGATTTTCGAGTATATTGGAGTTTGTTACTGAATCCAAGTGTAGCTCTCTGCATGATGCACAGCCAGCGCCTGGTTGTAGAGCATGCCAGCAGCATGCGCGGCGCCGGACGAAGGCGGCGGGCGTTTGCAGTGCTGCAGGACAAGTACGTGCACGCTCGCCAGAGTCACACCCTTCATGGCTTGTATGTTGTTATGTAAGAGCTTCGCCGACTAAGCGAGCGCGAGTAAGAGCTGTTTGTACTGCGTCCAAAGCGCCTGGAACTCGACTTCGAGGAACGCCTTGCGCCGCTCGGCACTCGCCATGCCTTCGAGCTCCTCTGCATGGAGCTTAAAGAGCCGCTTCTTGACCTCGAGACGGTACTTCTTGAGCTCCTCGTCGTCGCTTTCGTCCACGAAGCGCAGCTTCAGCACTTCGTAGCACGTCTGCACCTGCTTTTGCGTGATCTTGAGCTTCTATGTGTCGAGACCGACATGACAGAGAGCGAGCGAGAGCAGCAGTAGCAGGTACAAGCGTGAGCGATAGCCATCCTAGTCGACTCACGACTTCGCAAGAAGCACATACACCTGCCGCACCTCTTGCACTGCTCGAATGTCGGCTGTCTGGAGACTCGCAGTGCCCTGCGCCGAAGCTGTCTCTGCCGTGCTCGCACTCGGCGCAAGCGAGAAGAAGCCGTGCGTGACGCAACTCTTGACGTCCACGACGTTGCGCAGCTGCCCATTCATGACGAGCACACATTGCTCACATCAGTCGATCGCTGGGATCGCGAATGAGAGCATCCACACTGCAGTCGCTCGTGTTTCACAAGCGAGTCAAGGGCAGGAGCTTCACCTGTGAGAACGCAGGCACGGGGTCTTCGACCGTGAGCTCAAACACCTTGTCGTTCGCGACTGCGCGCTGTGCGATGCATTGCACGAGGTGCTCGCCGTGGCCTTGGCGCTGGTGCGTCGGGAACACGAGCACTTGGCAGATCCGGTGCGTCTCGTTCATCTCGTCACTGCCCGAAGCACCTTTGCGACCGAGCGGGTTGATGAACTTGAACAGCGTCACGTAGCCCACTGGCGCAAAGCTTCTCGTCTCTGACGACTCAATGCGCTCGTACGTCACGTACAGGACCCAGCGCGGATCCGCGACGTCGACTGCGTCGGCTCCTGATGCGAAGTGAGCGAGTGTGTGTGTGGAAGGAAGGATGGGTCAGAGTGCGCTATCGCGGCTGCAAGTACCCACTACACTCATGAGATCAATGGACCATCTAAGCCACACGCACCTTCGATGAACCAGAGCGCCATTGCCTGCATGTTTGCGAGCAGTCGCTGCGCTGCGTCGTCGCTTGCGAGCGGCGCTTCGTAGATCTCGAACGTGTGCGTGCACTCGTCGACCTGCTTTGAGTACGAGTGCACGAGCTGACCAGGCGGCGCGAACTGCTGTGCCGCGCTGTCAACACCTTCCGCAAACGCGGTGCGGTCTTGCGTGAGTCCTTGTGGTAGTGACGGCGAGATCTTTGCGACGATGTCGTCCGCGCTGCATACGAACATGGATGGGTGCGAGCAGTGAGATGGAAGTTCGCGAACACTGTGAACCCAGGATACCATCAGCCGTTTGCTCACGACACAAGCTGGCACGTACATGGACTCTTTCTCTTTGTACTTGATGTCCAGGAACGCGCGAAAGTCGAATGCGTTGAAGAGCACAGTGATGTGGAGACCGTTGTAGCCCTGGATCGACTCGTCCGTGCCGAACGCATGGTACGTGAACCGCGGTGCAAAGAAGTCGATCGACTGCTGCTGCTGCGTGTTGCCTTCACTGATTGTCTCTTTGTTTCGTAGCTGTGCGCTGCTAGTGACTGGATCCAGATCATTGACATGCGGAGATGAACGTGAGCAATCGAGCAAGAGCCGCTCGTGCAGCGATCAAACGCATCAATGGCAATGAGACCCACCGATTGCGAGCTGCGTGACGTCGTTCGAGGACATGACAGAGCTAAAGCGCACGCGCTTCGTCGCCCGTGCGTTGTCCAGAGGCTCCCGATCGCGGTTGGAGGCCTCGCGCGCGCGATCGCCGTCGACGTCGCCCTGCGCATACGGCTCGCCTCGATCTTCAATTGGCGCCATTTTGTTTCAAGCGTGTGTCGTTTGGGCATCAACCAGTTTGAGGAGGGAGTCCAATCACCCGAAGGAGGTGGACGAGATGAAGTAGCACAGAGAAGTAACACGATGTAGACCATTCGTGTTTTTCACGCTCGAGCCAGCATCATGCATTCGCGGCAGTTGGATGAGCAGTCGGCAATTTCAAGACCAAGAGCAAGAGCGCAACGCGGAACAGCATCACGAGCAGCGACGCCACCGATAGCGATCCACACTGTGACGGTGGTGCTTGCTCGATGTCTGTGTGCATGCACGCGCGTGTGTAGCGAGTGCGTCCGTGTGTATGCGTGCATGTCGTGCGTATGTGTGTAAACCGATTGAGCGGGCGAGCGAAGACATCGATCGAGTGCGATGCAGCGTGCCTCGCGCACACTGCGTCTGCATGCGATCGCTGCTGTTGCCGTCGCGGCTCCCCGTGGAATTATATTGTTGTGAGCCACCATTGCCTTGGGCTCGCGTCAGTCGTACCACGGGATAGCAGATGACTACGGTCATGGCGAATCTAAACCAAGCACGAGCTCGCTTGTACTCGTGTCTTGACCTGTCTCAGCGCTACATCCTTACCTCCACATCTACATCCATGCATGTGCTGTCTGTTGTCCGAGCGTTTGGCTTGGCATCGATGCCGCTGTTGTCCGTGTCCTCGCCACGCCGACAGAAGGATGTAGGAATGATGCTGCAAGCGCAATTCAACGCTATCTCAACACGAGCAACTGGTCTCTTCGCAATTGCCGCGAGAGCGTACATGCTCTCATCACTATTGCATCGTGCGCGCGCTGCTCGTGTCGGTGCTTGCTGCAGCAATTGCTCGACCCATGACCTCATGACCTCATGAATATGCGGCACTGTCAATATTGCAGCTGGCAGACAGGCGAGCACGCCAACAACGAACCGAACGTTTTTGTCAGCACTTTCCATTGCTAGCATACAAACGCACTGATGCTGGAGCGAAAGCTCGATAAAGTACGATTCGCACATCTTGGCTTCAGTCGCCAGCGTCGCTCGATCAGTCAGCCCACACACACACCAGCGCTCGAGTGCGCTGCATCGCCGATCCGCGGCGCTTCTCCTTGAGCGCCTCGCGCTGCAGACAGCAGGACTCGATCGACCATCGACCTCCTCATCTTGACCTCCGCACGCGCGCACGCTCTTCTCGCAACCATTCAGCAACCAAGTGTACAGCAAACGCTGCGCTACTGCTGCTGCTCCTCCTGACATCTCTGTCAGTTAGTACTATTGACACACACACGTGCGCACACGTCCAGCGAGCACGATGGGCATGATCTGCGTGAACCAATACGACGCCGACAACGGCGCAAACGCGCAAGACGTGCCGCGCTGCATCGCGAGCTGGACGCACACCCAGGACCAAGTGCTATATGCGCTGTACATCCTCGCAGCGCTCCTGATTGGCGCATCGACGTGGACAGCTGTGTCGAGGCGGCAGCGCAAGGCGCTCAAGAGCGGCGAGATCGGCTTTTCGCTCAGTCTACGGCGATGGGCACGCACGTCGCGCACTGCTGCGATCATTGTACGTGCGATGGCCACGAGTCGGTGGCTGTGGCTGTGGCTTCATTGACCTGCGTGTACCGATGAGCCTGACTGGATCACTCCCTCCCTCCCTCACTGCGCTGCTATTGCTGAACGCTGTGCAGAACCGACCAGTGCAGCTCATTGTGTCGTTCTTGATCCTCGGCATCACAGCGTCGCGCTGCTCGTCGTACCAGGTCTCTGAGGCTGGCTACTACACCGTGACGCTGCTGTACTTTGTCGCACTAGTCGACGACGCCGTGCGCTTCCTCGCAGCGCGCTACAAAGTGCTCTACTGCTTCTCGCCGCTCACGATCCTGGAAGCTCTGAGCATCGCGTCGCACTTCCAAGTCGGCTTTGCGCCGACGAAGCTCGTCCATGGCGTCGCGACGCGCACGTGGCTCGACTTTTCGATCATGCGTCCTGTGTTCATCCTCCGGAGCTACGTCGAGATGGAGACGCACATCCCGCGATCGACGAAAGGCTGGATGATGGTGCGTCTTGGGATCAAGATCTTCCTCATGATCGCCGTTGGCGCGTCGATCATGTTCTTCCTCGAGACGCTCGGCGAGATGCCGTTCTTCCTCGACAACGGCTTCGCGCACCTCTACAGCTGCGACGACGGCAGCGTCACGCGCGCGCAGACCGAGACGTGCCAGTCCGAGACGTGGTCGGTCATGTTTTCGTTCTACTTCACAGTCGTGGTGCGTCTCTCTCTCTCTCGCTCGCTCGCTCTTGATCCTTGTGTCTATCAGTGCCAGCCTCACTCACGCAGTCTCACGGTATGGCTCTCGTCACTGCCACTGACGGCTGTAGACACTTGGGACAGTCGGATACGGCGACAACTCACCCAAGACAGTGCTCAGTCGGCTCCTCGCGATCATGTTCATTGTCATGGGCATCATCTTGTTCTCGATGGAGATAGAGAACTTGATCAACTTGTACAAGCTCCGGCAAGTGGGGAACCCGCCGTTCAAGCCCAAAGCAGACACAAAGCACGTCGTTGTGATGGGGAACCCGTCGTTCGCGCAGCTCTCGGCGATCCTCCGCGAGCTCTTTCACGAAGACCACGCGTCAGACGTCGACAGCGACGAGCTCCACGCCGTCGTGCTTGGCGAGCGCAAGTCCAAGTTCACGAAAGGACTCGTTGCGAAGCTCGAAGCGGACCCGATCTTTGCTGCGCGCGTGACGTATGTCGCTGGCAACCCAACGCGCACAGAGGACCTCGAGCGGTCACTCGCGCGCGACGCAGAAGCAGTCTTTGTGTTCCCGAACAAGCTGTCGAACGACCCTGCGAACGAAGACGCGATGAACATCATGCGCGTGCTCGCTGCGAAGCGATACTGTGGGTACGTAGGGTCCTATCGAGTGGATCGACTGAGATTGTGAGTGTAGACTGACGGACGCATGTGTTTGTCTGCGGTGTGCGGATGGACATCCACGCCTGCGCGGCGAGCAGCCCGTCAATGCGGTTCCTCGTCATGGTCCTCAAAGCCGAGAGTGCTCGACACATGCTCGCAGCCGGTGTGAACCGCGACGACGTGATCTGCGAGAACGTCATCAAGATGGGGACGTTGGCGCAAAGTGCGCTCTCGCACGGCGTCTCGACAATGCTCGCGAACCTCTCGAGCAGTCTCTCGATCGACCGGAACGAGCACGCAGAGGCCACTGCAATGACACCGTTCGCACTGCTCCGAGCGAAGCGCGAGGACTCGGACCTTCGGTTCACACACCTCGATGCGAACTACAGTGTCGGCAACGCCAGTGGCGATACGAGTGCGAGCGTCAAGTCGAGAGCGTGGCTGCACGAGTACTACGAAGGCGCGGCGAAGGAGATGTACCTCATCCACCTCTCCCAGGTGCGACGACATGCGATGGCTCACCACTGTTGCTGTCGCTGTTGCTGTCGCTCAACACTGTTGGCAGTGACGTCTCACTCCGCTCTTCCTTGCTTGCTTGCTTGCAATGCTGCAGAAGTACGCTGGGATGACGTTTGCGAGCGCGTCGTCGCAGATCTTCCGTGAGACGTCGGGCAGCGTCGTGCTGATCGCAGTCGAAGTCGTGTTCTCAGCGAACGACACGCCGGACTCGCTGACTGCGAGCGAGTCGCGCGTGCTGCTGAACCCGGGGCAGAGCCTCATCGTGACTGAGTGGATGCAGTGCTACGTCATCGCAGACGACCTCGCGCGCGTGTTCGAGCACGGCATCTGCCCAGACGAGCTCGTGCACGACGAACTGAGTCGTCGCGGCGGCGTGCCCACAGTGCTCAACCCGCTCGCAGACACATTCATTGTGCCGCACCCAGACGCTGGCAAAGACACCCAGGACGACGGCGAGATGCAAAGCATGACTGCGTACGCGCAGTTGGCGACACCCAGCTACTCGCCTGGCCGATTGGACAAGACGAGCGCGCAGTCGGCGATCCAGAAACGGCAGAACATCGTACGCTTGCTCACTCCCTCGCGCTCTCTTGTGTTTGGCTACTCATTAGAGTTGCGAGCACGGGAGGCTCATGCTAACTGCGACTTTTGTGTACTTCACGCCGCTCCAGCACGCGGCAATGAGCATCGAGTCGGTCATGCTGGTACGTCCTCGCTGTTCACAGCCGATGACACTCGCTCAATCACGTCAGTCGAGCAGTGCGACTCACGCGTCTGTGTGCGTCGTAACAGGATCGGTCGCTGCAGACAGTGGCGCTCAACTTCCGGAACGCGAACCGCACGTTCATGAGTGGGAATCCGTACGAGAACTCGATGGCCGGTGTCGAGTACCTCGCACCGCGCATGCAACGCATCTCCGTGTCGTCTGACATCACACAAGGGCTCGATGCGCCGTCGCTCAGTGTGTTGCTGAGCCCGCACCACATTGTCGTGTGCAGCTTCTTGGGCGAAGACTCGCTCGCGAGCCTCCAGTGGCTCATCGTCCCTCTGCGCGCAGCGCATGCGAAGTACCACCCGCCGATTACGATCATCGACGCCGCAGAGCCGTCGCCGATCTTTGTTCAGACGCTCGCGGCGTTCGCGGACGTGGTACGTGCAGAGTGCGCTGATGTTCACTCCCTCGCTCTCACTATCAGCTCTGTCACCGTCGTATTGATCCAAACGCGTCGCGTTCGGATGCCAACAGTACTACATCCAAGGGAGTCCGCTCGTGTACAGCGAGCTCCAGCGCGCCGGTGCAAAAGCCGCCGCTGCGGTCATTGTGCTCGGCAAGCGCACGAGCTCCGAGGCGTTGACGTCAACAGCTGGCGACTCGGATGTCGACCTGGAGTCGAGCATCGTGGATGCAGAAGCCATCTTCACGACCATGCTCGTGGAGCTCGAGTTGGACTTTGCCAAGATCTTTACGATCACAGAGCTCTCGGACGAGTCGAACTCCAAGTTCATGGGCATGTCGTTCCAGATCGAGAGTCTCTGCGCACCGCTGGACGTCTCTAGCACCGGCGCTGGCAGTAGCAATGCGGCCCTGGACCAGCGCGACGGCGACTCGGAGCACTTTTGGGACTACATCCTCCTGAACGATACGCCGCAGCAAAAGTCCGAGAAAGCGATCTTTGGCATCCCGCTCTACATGTCGGGGCGTCTGCTGCATCCCGAGCTGTGCGAGAACATGGTCGTGCAGGTTCGTGGCGCAGCTGAATGTCTCTCTCTCTCTCTAGCTGTCCACCTGTCTTTTGGATCGATAGGAGTGGCCCTCGTTCGAGCTCACACGCATGTGTGTGTGCTTCGATGGTGCGCAGACGTTCTACAACCCGTCGATCCACAAGATCGTTCGTCAACTCGTCGGCGGACCACGTTGCACCGGTGTGATCTCAACGGTCGCAGTGCCTCAGCACCTCCGCGTACGTCTCTCGATGTGTTGCTATCGATCCCTTGGTCGCTAGACTGGTCATTGGGTCGCTCCTGCTCTTGCTACTGCGCATGTACGACGGCTCACAGATGCGTCGCTCGATCGCTCTCTCTCTTTCACGTGTTTGCAGAGCGGATGCTCGTACGGCACGCTCTTCAACGCGTTCGCCTCAGGCTCGTTTGCCGGCACGTGCCTCGGTGTCTACCGCAACTCGACGCAGTCGCTCGGTGGCGGCCACCACGTCGAGCTCCCGATTGTGATCACGACTCCGCACGACGAGTTCCAAGTCGTCAGCGACGACAAGCTCTTCGTGCTCGTCGGCGTCCACACGCTCCATCGCGCAGCGTCGCGGCTCCAAGCGTTCTACCGCAAGCGACGACGCACTCCAGCGGCTACTGCTCCCAGTGCGGCACCGTCCCATTCGTTCTCTCGAGCATCGATCTCGACGTACCTCGGACTGCCGCCACCGTCAAGCGCCGCCTCGACGCGTCCACCCACCGACTCACTCCCACCCAAGTCTCTCTACGCACGCGAGTCGAACTCGTCGTTCCTGCGCCACTTTGTCTGAGTGCTAGAGCAAGAGAGTGAGCGAGTGTGTGAGCGAGAGCACGGTGCTACCTACAACTGGACGCATGCGCCGTGAACAGAGCATGCAAGCGCGTTGGTGTAGGCGTACGTCTATGAGAATGAGTGCAAGCGAGTGGGAGCGTCGTGTGTGAGCTGCTCCTCCTGCGCTCACTTACTTGCGTCCGCGCAGCTTCTGGCGCTTCTGGTGGCCCATCTTGCCTGGCGGCTGCGGCGGACGCTTGCGCTTCTCCTTCGTCTGCAAACCCTTCTTCTCCGGCTTGTGCTTGTTCCCAGCCTTCGCCTCTGCGCCGTCAGCAGCACCAGCACCAGCTGTCGACGCTGCGCTGCCAGCGATCACGATGTGGTTCTGCTTGTTCGGCTTCTTCTTCTTGTGCTTTGACGCAGCGTCGAGGCGATCTTGGATCGTCGGCGACAGCAGCAAGTACATCTTCTTGAGCATCTCGGGCGTCACAGGCTCGAGCGGACCAATGGCAAGCGGCGCCGATGACTCTGCGACTGCTGCTTCTGGCGCCTCTGCGCGACTCGCAGGCACAAACACAAACGTCTGCGAGTCCCAGATCGGGAACGAGCCTTTCGAGAGCACCTTCTTGTTCGAGTAGCCGGGGTAGAGACACCGATCAAAGATCACGGAGCGCTCGTGGCGCAATCCGTAGCTCTCTGCGATCTTCTCAATGCCCCACTGCCCGAACGGCGCCTTCGTCTTGTGCGTCACGTGCACTTCGCCAGTTGGCGTGAGCATCGCACCGACGTGCGCGAAGAAATCGGCGAGGAGCTGCTTGTTCGCCTCCATCTCCTTGTTCTGTCCGTCCTCGCCGCGAGGTGCGCGCACGCACGGGAAGTTCCAGATCACGCGGTCAAACTGACCGAGCGACTGCATCTGCGTCGCGTTCGTGGCGTCCACTTCGTGCTCCACGCGCACGTGCGCCGTCATGGCGTGCAAAGTGTCGAGGATGCGCTCGCCGTCCGGGTACGTCTCGAGAATCGTGTCGCGACTCTCGTGCGACGTCGCCACGAGCTCAACACGCGTCGCAGCGTCTGCTGCAATCGGCTTGAACGCCGTGGCGAGCGCGAGTGAGTACGAAAAGTTGCCGTCTCCAACTGTGAGGATGCGCTTCACGTCTGCGGCATCGTACAGCCCGATGCGAGCGCCAGTGGCAGCAGCGTCAGGCGCAGCACCAGCACCAGCAGCCGCGTCTGCCTCGGCTTCGTTGCTCGGTTCTTGTGCGTCTGACGCATCTTCGCTCGGCTGCTCTGCGTCAGTTGTTGCTTCAGCTGCCATGCGCGGACACAGCTCGGGACGCACATTTGGCAGCAGCCCTGGACGACCGTAGAGCACAATCTTGTAGCAGCATGCACGGCAGCGGTGCTGCTCTGCGCAGCGCAGCGTGGCGGTGTGCACAAACAGCCGCTCGGTGTCGCGCGTGCGCTCCTCGGATGCAGCCGATGGCAGCACCACTACTGCGGGAGCTGGAGCTTGGCGACGACCTCCTTTGCGCTTCATGCTTGCTGCAGGAGGAGGGTGGCGATGATCAATGAGGATTGGCGTCGTTTGCCCAAGCGAGTCGAGTCACTGGCTGGCAGAGCGAATCGCACGCGTTATAGTTTTTGAAGTCGACCACATAACCCAAGCAACCTGCCAAAAGCAGCAACATCCGTGCACTTGCTTAATGCGAACCCTCGTCGTCGCCGTGTACGACTGCGTGCTCGACAGGTGACTGGTGAAGCAACGACACGCTGGCGATTGCCAGTCGTCGAGATCTGTGGAGCGCATGATCATCGCTCCATGGCGGTCGAAGACAGACAGTTTGCGATGCGGGTTAAATAAGCGCTCGATAAATTAGCTCGGTGGGTTAAATAGTTGGCGCTCAAGAGCAAGCACGGACGGCGTCGTCGCTCGTCATGCAGGTGCTCGAGCCGAGGCGATTGTGGTGGTGGTGGTGGCTGTGGTGGTGGTGGCGTCGCTGGCGCTTTGCGGAGTTCACAGCGAGTCGGTTGATCACTTGCTCGAACGACCGACACCACCACGTCTCCGTGCGGTACTTGATCGAGCCAAAGCAGCCGAACGACCCTTCGTTGCGCCGGAACGCGTGCATGTGCACGTGGTCGATGCTGTTGAACGGCGGCGCATGGAACGCAAACTTGAACTCCACCTCGCCCTGCGCGCTGTTTCCGCTCGTACCAGTGCTCGAGTCGCGCCTCGTGGTGATGTTGAGCGTCGGCATCAGCGGTGCTTGAGCGTCCTTGACGCTGCTGCTGCTGCTGTTGTTGTTTATGAGCTGCGGCATCTGCTGCAGCACTGCGGCTGCGACTTCTTTCATGTGGCCGAGCAGCTCCAAGTGGTCGGTCGTGAGCATGTTCACGTTGCGGATGTGGCACCGCGGCACGACGAGGATGTGCGACTCCACGACGGGCGACAGAGGGCGGAAGACTGTGATCAGATTGTCTTCGTACAGAAAGTCTTCGTCGCGCGCGCGGAGGATGTCGCAGAAGCGGCAGCACACGACGGCGCCGTCGCGGCTGTACTTGACGCCCTTGAACTTGGTCGAGTAGTGCGAGTGCTCGCTGCTGTGGGACGTAGCTATCGAGTCGGCCGAGCACCGACGCGGGATCCCAGTGTGACTTGCCGGCGAGATCGCACTGCCGCCGCTCATCACTCCCGACTCGGACAGCGCGTGCATGATCGGCGTAGTCGGTGACGCTGGAACGAGGCTGCGCTCGCCACCGTCCAGTTCCTCCTCGTCCACTTCCTCGTTCACGCCTGCGGACGAGAAGCTGCTGCCGCCGCTCGCAGTGCTGCCCGACACGGCGCCTGCGCTCACTGCATCATGTGCGTCTGAGCGGCGCTTGCTGCTCGTGTGGCTGCTGTTGGTGCTACTTTGGTGGCTGGTGTCGGCGACTCGGCGCGCGCTGTCTTTGCCGTGGAGCAGATGCAGACACCGCCGCAGGCGCTTGCTGCGCAGGCGCAGCGGCGACGCATTCGCTGCGTTCGGTCGACTGCTGTCGGTCGTCTCGAGCGCAGGCATTCTGCGCTGCGTGTTGCTTTGGTGTCCGCTCGACGAACGCAGGCACGTACACAGGAGCTGGCTGAATCTCAAATGCGGTCGCGACGACGACGACAACAGCGACGACCAGCGTTGTCGTTCTTTGGTTCTTTGCCTTGCCGCACACCTAGCGTCAGCGAGGAGTTTGCCCGGCTCACACACACGTCCCCTGCTCACGAGACAATCCTCTTGGATTCACTATGGCTCCGATCGGAATGCACACACTTGCGATTCGTATGCAGTCGAGAATATCGATAGCGACAGGGCGCCAACGGATTTCTCAAAATATTTCAGAAATTTGAGGGGTGCACCACAACGCTATCCAGCTCAATACTATTATCAAGATACAATGATCGGACATATCGGTCGCTTCATGTTCATAACAATGTCGACTTGCAATACAAGTATCAAAATGTGCATTCGACTTTTCTTTGCAATATCCATATGTAGCCTCTCACGCTTGGACAATTGCGAAAAAACGTCAGCACACGGAATCCCAACAACGACTTGAAATGTGCCTTGGATGCGAGAAAGCCCCGCTTGAGACGAAGCGCTGAATGTGCTACATGTATCGTGAGGCAGGCGCTTCAACATCATTCAGATCGTCCTTCATCGTGTCCGTCGAGGCGAGCGCGCGAGCTCTGTGCAGAGAGCTATCACAGACTTCAAAGCAAAGGTGAGGCGAACTGGAGCGAGCACGACTGGGCAAAGATGCACGCAACGCGCTACAAAGACACCGATCGCCCAAGCAAGCGCCGTCAGTGCCGACATCTTCTACGAAGCGCACATGCATTTGAAAGCCCGCGCTCAAACTGCGAAGCAAGATCGCTTGAGACGAAGCGTATGAACGTCGAGACGTCTTGTGCGTGATCACCGTTCGCGCGCACGCGCTGAACTTTGGAGTACGGCTCGACGCTTAAGTATGATCACAGAGCGCTAGTCAACAGCGCGACGACAGCGATGACTGTGAGCGCGACACTTGCGCGCGCGTGAAACAGCGCAGCCGCGTTGCTCTTCGTCGGCGCTGGACTCGGCACACTCGTGGGCAGAGGCAGCACTTCGACTGCGCCATCTGCGCCAGTCGTGCCGTTGATCACGAGCTTCTCGTACGCCTTGTTCAGCTTCGCAGCCGAGCTGAAGATCCCAAAGTGCGCTTCGACGGTGTCCAAGTCGTTCTCTGCCTGCTTGCGATACGGCGTGTCGAACGCGCTGAAGTAGTAGTACATCCATCGCTGCGCCTCGGCCAGCAGGAAGAAGTCGTTCAGGTACTTCTGAAGCATAGCAAGAGCGAGTGAGCATCAGTGCATCTGTGGCAAGCGAGTTCGAGTCCACGCAGCTGGCATACACACATGTAGGACGCACCGCTGCGCTCTCGGCGCTCGCCTTCGATGCCTTGCGACTCGAGCCGTCAGTTGGCCATCCAGTCTCCGTGATCACGAACGACTTGCTACCTGCGACTTGGCGCAGCGCAGCGACGCTCTCGTTCAAGTTCTTCGCTGCGTCTTCGATGGGGATCTTGCCCCAGAACGGGAACGCGTTGAACGCCACGACGTCGACCGCTTGGATCACGCTCGGGTTCTTGAGCAGCTCGCCGAGCGTATCAGTGATCGAGATCGGGATGCTGCTGAGGTTGTTCGCGGCCAAGAGCTCCTTGACGCTCTTCATGTTCGCAATGAGCTCGGTCGCAGTCGAGTCGTTGCGGTAGAGCGCCTCGCTCCCAACGTTGATGCCCACGACTTGGCCGCTCTCGATCGCGCCTTCTTGGAGCAGCGTCTTGAGCGCCTTGAGCTCTCTCTCAAAGACCTTGGTCGTGTTGCCCACCCAGACGCCCATCCAGACCGTCATGTTGAGCTGCTTGGCAGACTTGAGCACGGGACGAACGTTGCAGTCCGAGAGCGCGTAGATGCGCACGCGCGGCGTGATCGTACTGAGAAACCGGAGCTCGCGGCTGATCGTAGACGCCGCTTTGCACCGCTCCGGGTCGTAGTCCGGTCCCTTCCGGAAGTCGTAGTTCACGCCCTTTAGCTTGACGTTGAGCGCCTCTGCGTCGCGTGCGAGCAGCAGAGTGCAGCAGTAGAGTGCGAGCACGAGGGCCGCGCAGAGGCGCACAGGGCCAGCGCAACGCGAGCGGCGAGCAATAGCGCGCTGCATCTCAGCACTGTCGCGTGTCTGTCGAGTGTTCAGGATGCGGGCACTTGTCGACTGCTGGTCAACACCAGCATCGCGCTCTCTCGCGTGTGAGTGGCATCAGACAACTATCAAAAATTCGGAAAATGGGAGAAATGACTCATCACCTCTGCAACACACAAGCTACCCACACTTTTGCGGATGCATGGTGCGCCTCGCTCTCTACTGCTGCTGCTGCTGCTGCTGCAACGAAGCGAGCTCGTTCGTGCGCGTCTGCAGCAACGCAGTCGGCGCACTCGCGTCGTCCGTCTGCGCGCTCAATGCGAGCGCGGCAGCATACACATCTGCGATCGTCTGGAGCTTCTTCGCGCTCGCTGGCTGCTGCAGCACGAACGCTTGCACCTCGTCGGGAGCAGAACTCGGAGCGAGGTTCGTCGCTTCAAAGAGCTCGATCGCCAGCAGCGCCAGCGCGAGCGACTGCTTGGCTGTCGCGACGCGCACGAGCTCCTCGCAGTCGCGCACGCGCAGCTGGAACTTGCTCTCGCGCACAAAGATCGCACGGAGCGTGTCCACTTGCGCGCGCTTGTCCTCAAGAACGCTCATGCGCAGCGCTGTGAGCACGGCGTCGTGCGCGTAGCCGCCGCAGCGCGCTTTCATGGCGGTCACGAGTGCAAACACTGCGTCTCCGTGCTCGCCGCTGCGTCCGAGCTTCGCAACGAGTGTCGAGACCCACTCGCGCGGGTAGTACCGGATCTTGGCGTTCGCGCGCTTCGCGTCTTCGTGGCTCCGCACGGCGTCGTCGAAGAGGAGCTGCACTGCACTCAAATCGCTGCGCTTCGCTGCGACTGCGAGCAACGCCGAGTAGCACGCTGGCGGGAGGCGGTAGTCGTCGTCAGTACGGTCGCGCACGAGCGCATAGGCGTCGAGCACGCGCTGCTGCTGCGCGAACGTGCCGCTCGCGAGCGCGACGCAGCTGTGCGCGAGAATGGCTTTCGATGGCTGCACGCCGCGGCGCACGACCATGTCGTCCCAGAGCGCGTCAAAGTCACTCGCGCTGTACTTGCTCGTCTCGCGCATGACGCGGAACACCGTCGTGTAGTCGCCCGTGCGCACCTGGAAGCCGTGCGCATCGAGCGCATCAAACACTTCGACGACGTCGTCGAGCTTGCGGTGCGCAAGCAGCACGCGCAGCGTCGTCTTGACCACCTGCGCGCGGTCGAACGCGAGTGTCTTCTTGAGCTTGAGGTAGTCGCGGCCGTTTGCCTCGAGCACAGCGGCGATGCGCTCAAACGCCTGGAGAAAGAGCGCCATCGCAGCGTCCGGGTCGTTGAACTCGTCAAAGCGCGCGAGCGCCTCCATCACGCGGAAGATCGCGCGGCCCTGGAAGAGACTCGCTTTGAACGCCTCGTACACGATCGCGTGGTCGCGCGTCGAGTAGAACGACACAGCTGACGTGAGCGCGTGC
Source organism: Globisporangium parvum (assembly GCA_023333885.1). Lineage (NCBI taxonomy): Eukaryota > Oomycota > Peronosporomycetes > Pythiales > Pythiaceae > Globisporangium > Globisporangium parvum. Next base: position 103,519 of record JAASFT010000003.1, read on the forward strand.
GCAAAGTCACCCTTGACAGTGCCAAAGCCCCGCACAAGCGCTTTGACCTTGTGGTGCTCGCCATTGTGCGCGTACGCCACGACTGCTTCCGCAGCGAGCGCCTGCGGAATCGCCATGGCGCCGCCGTTGCTGTCGAGCGGCGTCACGTGCAAGTCTGCGAGTCCTGCAGCCATCGCATACGCCTTTGATGCGTTGAACTCCTGCATCTTGCGGCGACTCGTGTGCTCCGAGAGGCGGACGCCACTGCTGTCCGCGGCGGCATCCTCACTCTCAGCATCACGGCTGCTGCTGCTGTTGCGAGTGCGAGGCATTGGTGAGAGTGCGAACGGCGTGCCCTGGAGACAGTGCTGGTTGCGCGCAATGAGGACGCGCGTGAGCTTGTCGAACGCCACGCCGTTGTCCTGCATCTCGGCGAGCACTGGCGCCATCTCCTTGTGCGCGTCAAACGCCTCGAGCGCTTCGAGCACTTTGTTGTACTCGCGCACGTTTAGCGTGAGGTTAAAGCGCTTGCGGTTCGCCAGGATCGCCATCGCGTGCTTGCGCCGGTCGTTCTTGCGACAGACGTTCAGAAGCGCCACGAGCGTGTTGCCTGAGAGCTTGATCTGCGCGTTGCGGTAGAACTCGAACGCGTCGTCGGGGCAGTGGATGAGTCCCAAGCTGTTCACGACGCGGTCGACGTCGGCTTCGTGCCAGCGCCCGACCTGCGGGTCGAGCGACGCAAAGATCTCGAGCACCTTCTCGCGCTCGCCGCTCTTCGCGTACGCGATCATGATGCGCGACTGGAGCTCGTTCGAGAGCGCGACGCCGAGCGTCTGCATCTCGTTCACGAGCGCAGTGACGGCCGCAAAGTCGCGCTCGCCAATGAGACCGAACACGCCGAAGCGGTAGATGAGCTCTGGAGCAGGTCGGTCGGCGTCGTAGAGCGGCTTGTTGCGCTCGAAGATCGCAAGCGTCTCGTCCGCTTTGCCTGCGCGCGCGAGCAGCGTGAAGACTTCGCCGTAGATGACAAAGTCCACTTGCATCGGGAACGCTGTGTCCATGTACTCGAACACGCTCAGCGCCAGCTGCGGGAGCTGCTGCTTGAGTGCTGCCTGGAAGATCTGCGTCGCGAGCGCGCGCGAGACTGGCGGGTCTGCAGCGTCGTGCGCATCTTGCGTCTTGAGCAAGTCGTCCCACGTCTGTGGCAGCGCTCGGTGAGCTGCTCGGAGCGCGTCCCGGCCGAGATCATTCTCGAGTTCGCGGCGCGAGCGCTTCGCGAGGTCACGCAACGCAACGCCATGGACTGCGATCGGCGGCACCGCCGCGCTGGACGAGAAGTGGTGCACGCCAGCTGCATCCCAGCGCTGTGCGACCTGTGCGTACAGGATACGCTCGCGCGCGAGGGGAGAGGCGCGCGCGCAGGTCCGCACGAGCTGCTGCAGGGCTGACGCTCGACATGCCTGCCACATCTTGCGTTTGTGCTGGCTGTTGTTTTGTCGCTGGGATTGAGAGTGATTTGCGACTTTGATTTGTGACAGCATGTCTTCCAGCCCCTATAGCGGTCCAACCGCGTACATGCTCTTCAGCATCAACAACGCGACAGGATCAATGAGAGACAACTCGCTCTGGCGCAGGAGCTCGAGGTTGTCAAAGCAGCACAGAAAATCTCAAGGGCAAGGCCGCCGCGGTCTGTCACCTTGAGCACCTGCTCTTCAGTCGCCTTCGCTCTTCAGAGAGCGACGGCGAGATGAAAGACCAGATGCACAATGTGCGTGGGCATGGTTGGTTCGAGGTGTCTATTTCGTTCTGCAACGCATCCTGTGCGAACTATCGAAGTACAGCGCACCGCTCACTTCCATCGCGACTCGCTTGCTCCTGTTCGCTTTGTCAGTCATTGTCAATGCATTGTGCTTCCACGCAGTGTCCCCCGTGCACTCACGCATCGTGCTCCGACGCAGCCGGCGACGACGGCGCCTTTGCAGCTGGCGTCTCTGCGATCGCATCCTCGCCCAGGAGCTTTGCAACACGCTCACGCAGACGCAGTGCGTTCTTCCACTGTCCGTGCCGCTCGCACACGTTCAGCGTCACGCGGTACATTGTCCGCAGCTTCGTCGCTGAGCGCGCATCAGCCATGTTGACGCCACGGAGCTCGCCATGCTCGCTCACGTGCGCCGCTTCAAAGAGCCGGAGCGCGTCGAGCGCAAGGCGCGGCTGGTTCGTGTCGCGCGCCATGTGCACAAAGTCGTACGTGTCTTGCAAGTTCAAGCGGAACTTGTGCGTCTCAAACACGTCGATCAGCTGCGTCGTCTTGGTCTTGTCACTCGCGCTCACAGCGGCGCGCAGCACAGCAATGAGGGCGTCGTACGCAAACGCGCCAGTCTGCTCCTGCATCTGCAGGAACTGAGCGTGCGCAGCATCCGCTTCGCCGTGCGCAATCTGCGCCAACACGAGCGTCGTGACCCAGTCGCGCGGCACGCGACCGGCACTCGATGCACCGAGCGACGCGACAGCGTCGTCAAACAGCGACTGGATCTCTGCGAGACTGCCCTCTTGCGCAACGAGCTGCAACAAGATGTTGTAGCAGTTGGTCGGCAACACGTAGTTGTCGTCAGTGGCATCCTTCGCTTCGGCGTACGCCTCGAGCAGCAGCAGGCGCTGACGCTTGTTGCCAGATGCAAAGCTCGCGCACACGTTGCCGACGATCGACTTGTTCACGCGCACGTTGCGGCGGCGCATGCCTTCCCACACGCGCTCGAACGTGTCGGCGTCAAACACAACGGGCTTGTTGCTCTTGTTGCTGTTCTTGCTCTTGTTGCTCTTGCTGCTCTTGTTGTTCTGGTCACGCATGGTGTTGAACACGACAGCGTAGTTAAACGACGTTGGCTGCAAGCCGTGCTTGTCGAGGTACTCGAGCGCCTCGAGTGCCTTCGCAAGCTCGCGGTTCTCGACAAACGTCTGCAGCGACATGTTGATCACGCGGCCAATGTTGAACTGCGAGAAGCGCTTGCGCAGTACGGCGGCGCTGCCGCGCGCTTCGTCACTCGTGTGGGACTCGTCGCTAGTGCTGCTCGTCACTGCGTGATCCTGCTTGCTCGCAGCAAACTCGTCAATCACTTGCGTGAACAGCGTCGTCGTCGACGCAATGTCCTTGAACTTGCGGAAAAGAGCAAGTGCGTCGTCAACGCGGAAGATCTGACGACCCTGGAACAGCAGCGCTTTCGTCGCCGTGTACGCGAGCTCGTCGTTCTTGTCCGGGCCCGCTGCGCCGTAGTGCACCATGATCTCAGCGAGCGCGTGGCCGTAGTTGCCTTCGATCGTGCTAAACGTCTGCAGCAGACGCGCGACCTTGTCGTGGTTCCCAGTCTTGATGTACGCACTCACGGCATCCTTTGCGAGAAACGCTGGCACCTTCAGCGCGCCTTCGACAAATGGCGTGCCGGCTGGGACGTCCGACTCGAGCAGCGGCTTGACGTGCTCGTCGATCAGCGCAGCAGCTTCAGCGCCTTCGTTCTGCTTGAGCAGCTCACGGATCTTTGGCGCCGCAAAGTAGCTCGACTGCTTCTTGCTCGCTGCGTTGCTGCTGCTTGCGTCGCTCTCGGTCGCAAACGCGTTGCTGTCGCTTGCGAACGGCGTGCCTTCGAGGTGCTCGGCGTTGCGCTGGATGATCGCGCGCGTCATCGTGTCAAAGCGCGTGTTGTTCGCCTTCATCTCCTCGAGCACATCGCGGATCTCGTTGTGGTGCCCCAGGAACTCGAGCGTCGTCAAGATCCGGTTGTACGCGCGCGCGTCGAGCTGCAAGTCAAAACGCTTGCGGTTCGCGAGGATGTCGGCCGCTTGCTGGTGGCAGTTGTTGCTCACGCAGACGCTCAGGAGCGCCATGAGTGTCCCGCCGTTGAGCTTCATGCTCGAGTTGATGTAGAACTCGAACGCGAGCTGCGGCTCGCTGATCACGCCGAGACTCAAGATCACGCGGTCGATCGCCGACTCGTGCCACTGACCGATCTGCGGGTCGAGCGAGTGGAAGATCTCGAGCGCGCGCTCGCGGTCGCCTGCGCGCGCGTACGCCTGGAGCATTCGCGACGAGACCTCGTTCGGCGTCGCGTGTCCAGCTTCGAGCATCTCGTCCCAGATCGCATTCGCACCGTCGAGGTCGCCCTGCTCGATCTTGCCGATGATGCCGAAGCGGTAGACCATCTCGGGCGTCGACTGGAAGCGCGAGCGCAAGTGCTCGTAGACTGCAATCATCTTGTCGCCCTCGCGCGCGCGCATCATGATGCGGAAGACTTCGCCGAGCATCGCAAAGTCCACTTTGTTTGGGAATGCGTGCTGCATGTACTCGAACGCACGGAGCATCACTGGCGTCGCCTTTGTCTTCTGCGCTGCCGCGAAGAGGTCTTTGATGTCCTCTGGCAGCACCTCGTCCTTTGCAAGCACGTCGTCGAGTTCCTTTGCAAGCGCTTGCTGCACGCGCACGATCTGCGCATTGCCGAGCTCGACGCGCAGCTCCTTTGGCGAGCGCGAGAGGATGAAGTCGCGGTCGACGCCGGCGACGTTCGTGAAGTGGTGCACAAGCGCACTGCGCGGTGTCGCAGCACTGCGGCTGTTCAGCGCGAGTGCGAGTCCGCTCTTGCTCGTGGCAGTGGCAGCCGAGCGCTTGAGTTGCTGCAATGCAGCGGCGCGACAGACGTTCCACATCGCTGCTGCTCTTGGTGGCGGCGGGGTTCCTGCTCCGGTGCGACGACGATGGTGGATGAGGAGCGACGAGCTTGACCACACGTGCTCGGTGCGTGGCGTGGCACAGATATGCCACACCAGTTTTACACCAAAACCAATCGCGTTCGATGCTTGCAAAAGGGCAAAGATTGTGGCAATCGCGCTGAAAAAAACAGGCTAATGTGATCTTGTCGATTGTATGATGTGCTCGTATTATTTTGAAGCAGACTTTGCATGCCTTGAAGCGGCGCAGACACAAGACCAGATTTGCCATGGGCGACGAAGACGACAGCGGCGGCAAGATCGAGGTGCTCACGCCCGAGCAGCTCAGCGCGCTCAACCAAGCGAAGGTCCGCATTCCAGTCTACTACCTCTTCTTCTTCTTCTTCTTGTCGTCGCTTGTACTTGCGCGCTAAAAGACGCGAGCCACACTCACTCGCTGTCTGCAATGTCCTACTGCTCTTGCCCGTGTGTTGGACCACTCGACATGTGTGCGTCGCTGCTCACGCTCAGGTGATGATTCGCATGGACAACGAGCACTACTTGCGCGACCATCCAGACGCAGCCAAGGTCATGCGAGCACTCGTGCGCGGCATCATTCGCGACCGCCCGAAGAACCCGAGCACATACGCGTACCGGTTCTTCTCGAGAGACGCTGCTGCTGTCCGCAAGGACATGGACGCCAAGAGCTGACGACAGCCATACACTTTCAGGTTCTGCATAGCGATGTACAATAGCAGAGCAGAGACAGTCGAGACGGAGCGGCGCAACAGAGTTGTCAGCTCAGAGAAGCTGCAGCACCTGCGCTCACTCCACTTGGCGACCCGAGCCAGTCCATCGCGCGAGGACATGACTCGCGCAAACGCAGCGCTCTCTCACTCTCGCCGTGTTCACTACCGTGTCTGTCTGTCTGTCTGTCTGTCATGCATGGATACCAAAACATCCGTCGCTCACCACTGCCAGCTCGCCCCGCAGCGCACCTCCAGTCGCTCGCCGTGTCGTTGTCGCAGCCGCCTACGAGCTCGAGTCAGACACACCACTTGTAGTCTCCTCCGCGTGCTGCGCACCGCTGCCACGCAGTTTCTGCTCCTCAGCGTCGCGCACGGGCTGGAAGTACGCGTGCTGCATCGCTTCCTTCGCTGTCAGCCGCTCCTGGTGGTCGTAGCGCAGCAGTCCGTCGAGAAAGTCGAGCGCCTCGGGCGACACCAGGTGCTTGTTCTCCTGTGTGATAAACTTCTCCCACGGCTTCTTCGTGTGCGTCCCGAGGATGCCGTCGTACTGCGGGTCGAGCTCCAGGTCGTACGTCGTGAGGTAGTCAAACAGCTCGTCCGTGCCCTTCACCTTCGCGATCTTCACGAGCTGATCGCAGTTGTCGTGGCCGTGGAAGAACGGCTCCTTGCGGAAGATCATCGCCGCGAACATGCAACCGAGGCTCCACATGTCGAGCGAGTAGTCGTACTCCTGCATGTCAACGAGCAGCTCCGGTCCTTTGAAATAGCGACTCGCGACGCGGACGTTGTACTCGCGACCCGCGTGGTAGAACTCGGCGAGCCCCCAGTCGATCAAGCGCAGCTGCCGCTTCTCGTGATCGATCATCACATTGTGCGGCTTCACGTCGCGGTGCATGATCCCGTTCGCGTGGCAAAAGTCGAGCGCCTTGAGCAGCTCAAAGATGTAGTACCGGATGTCGTAGTCCGTGAGCGTCGGGTACAGCGTCTTGAAGTCCGTGTTGTTCACGTGCTCAAACACGAGGCTCGGCGTCTTCGACTGCGGGTCGCGCACGACATCGAGGAGCTGCACGATGTTGATCCCGCCCGAGAGGTTCTGCAAGATCTTGATCTCACTGTAGGTCGTGCGCGCAAAGCGAGAGAAAGAGAGAGAGAGAGAGAGGTCGCAGTCAGCTGCGAGCTCACTAGCACAGCAGCAGCACTGCCAAACGATCCAGCACTCACCGCTTGATCTTCTTCTTCTTGACCGGCTTGAGGATCTTGATCACGCACTTGGCGTTGCTCGCGACGTTGTAGCCTTCAAAGACTTCGCTGTACTTGCCGCGGCCGATCTTGCGGATCACTTCGTAGTTGTCCTGGTCCCTGTGCACAAACACAGAACCGACAGCGTCATGCACGAGCGCGAGAGCGAGAAAGGGAATCAGCATGGCTCTACTGCGAGCGATGCAGAGCACATGCGCGCATATGTGCTTTGAAAGACACGCGTCCAACCGACTCCAAGGTGCCGCAACGCCCTCTCGTCTCCTCAATTCACTGCAGCAGCGACTGCAGCGCATGTGCACGCGGAAGGGGGACGAAAGGAGGGAGGAGCGAGCACACAGAGGAGAGAGGCAAGAGCAATTTGGCGAGCGCGCACTCAGACGTACCCCCAAGTGACCGTGAGATTTTCGTAGTCCCAGTACTCGCGTGGGCGCGTCTCGTTGACGTCGCAGTACACACGTGCGCGGCTCATCGTCGCCGCCTGGTGCTGCTTGTGCGTGCGCAGCCGAAGGAGGATCGACGACCGAGACAGAGAGCGAGTGAGTTGAATGGTCGCTCGATCCGATACTAAAATCAAGTGTGCGTTGCCTCGCACAATGGCTGTTGCGCACACTCTCATCCACACCAATCACGATAATATGCACGCTAAATGTAAATATTATAGGAAAAGTATGACTATGACTTCAAACCACATAAATAGAAGAAAATTTCGCGCCAATCACAATGAATAGGACGAAATGGCTCAAAAATATCAACGACAGTAAGCAACTTTTGCAGTTTAAACAGCACCTGCTCTCAACTGCACCTCAAAATGAGAAAAATCATTTCGACCGATTTGGTGGTCGAATAACCTGTGATATTTGTTGATTGTACCAAAAAGAGTGCGCATGCCCAGATTCGAACTGGGGATTTCACAGCCACAATGTGAGGTACTGACCACTATACTTGACCCGGTGGCGTGGGTTAGTCGGACAAGCTTCTGGTCCTTACGGTGTGTGTTGCGGGTTCGAGCCCCACACCGGACAACTTTCGTAATCGAACCAAACGTGGAGAACGGTCGGCTTCACGCTA
>JAASFT010000030.1:0-65826 GCA_023333885.1 Globisporangium parvum
AGCATGCGATTTGCGTCAGTAGTTTTCACAACATGTACTTCAAAGTTAGAGTTCTTGTTGTAAGATTTCGAAGTACTCAATCTTGCCACTCTGGTCTGTTTCATTTTGTATTGAACAATGTGAGTGAATAGCAATGATGTTATTGTTGATGAACGGCACGATGAGACGCATGTATTTTGGATATCAAGACAAGTGAGACCAGCAGCAGCAATCATTCCGACTGCCAGATCGAATGTTCTGGGAAAAATCACTCGCGTGGCGCACGAGTGATGGTTTGCTTCGCCGTTTATCCGATTTTCTTGAACACGTTGACACGCATTTCGGATCTCGCCACCAGCACCGCACAGCACACCAGCACCTCTTCACGCTCTAGCGCTCGCTCTCCTCTGTGCAGCCAAACCGACGCCCCCAAGCAGCTCAAGCACAAACAGCTCAAGCACGTGATGGCGGACACAGCGATATCGACCCAGCAACTCGACGCAATGCACAAGGAGTGGCTCGCCGTGCAGCGGCGCTACCACGCACAGCTCATCACAGACGACAGCGCTGGCAATGCAGCCGAGCAGCAGCAAGAGGCGCTTGCGTCCGCAAGTAGCGAGCCGCTGCGCCGCAAGCGTGCGCGCTGCTTCATCAGCCTCTCCGACCCCGATCTGTCTGAGCAGTTCAAAGGCGAGACGGAGCTGCAGTTTGAGCTGCCAGCGCAGTACCCTGCAGTTGAGCCGGCCTTTGACCTCTCGCACTTCCGGACCCGCCTCTCGCCTGAGCAGTTCGATGCGATCGACATTGCGATGAAGACACGCGCAAGTGAACTGCGCGGGACGCTCTCACTGCGCAAGCTCCTCACGTTTCTCGACAACAACTTCTATCCGCTCCTGCTCGCTGCGACGCCGGCATCAGCACCAGCGAACGAAGGAGCAGCAGAGCCGTTGGTTCGTGGCACAGACGCAGACGCAGACACGTCTAAGACTAAGACTGAGCCCAGCAGCAACACACCAGACGCTGCAGAAGCTACAGACCAAGCAAGCGATCGAGCGCCAGCAGAGACGACAGAGACAACAGTGCAGAGCACAACAGCAGCGAAGACGAAGGCAAAGACGAGTAAGAAGCGCAAGGAGAAGGACTCGAGTAAGACGCCGTGTCGGTTCTTCTTGCGCCAGAGCTGCAAGAATGGCGACGAGTGCGCGTTCTCTCACGACCTCACGCTTCGTGCGAGTGCAGCAGCCGCTGCAACAGCGACTGCGGGTGGGAGAGATGACAGCGCAGCGCCAAGCAAGGCTGATCAGTCTGCCAAGCCAGTGAAGATGAACAAGACACAGACGAAGAAGGACAAGAAGGACAAGAAGGACAAGAAGGACAAGGAAGCAGCAGCAGCAGAGATGCAGTCGTCAACAGCGCCAGTGCCAGCGAAGACACCAAAGCCGGCGCGCGTCAAGAGGCCGCGTCCGTGCAAGTTCTTTGCGCTCAACAAGTGCCGCGACGGCGACGCGTGCAAGTTCCTGCACGAGCCGAAGGCGGCGCCTGGCGCTGCAGAGCAGGCACTCGGCTCACACGAACCGGCTGAGTCCAAGCGCATCGCGATTGCAGTGCTCCCATCGAGTCCCACTGCTGAGTCCGCATCAGCGCAAGCTGCTTCGAGCACCGCAGTGAGCAAAGACCAAGGCGCTAGTGCTGCTCCAACCTCAAGCGAAAGCGCCAGCAACAGCAACAGCAGCAGCGACATCAGCAGTGAGAGCTGGTCCGAGGCGCAGCAGAAAGCACTCGATGCAGCGCTAGCCAAGTACCCTGCGAGTCTCGACAAGAAGACGCGCTGGCAACGCATCGCTGGCGACGTCGACGGCAAGTCGCTCAACGACTGCATCGACCGGTTCCAGCTCCTGTGCAAGCTCGTACGTCAGACAGCGCAGGCGCCAGTGGTCGCTAGTGTCTCTGCTTCGACTGTCCCAGCCCCAGCTCCAGTTCCTGCTGCTGCCCCAGTCCCAGTCTCCGTCCCTGCTCCAAACACTAACACGCAGCAGTCTCAGTCGCCACGTCCGACAGCAACCACCACCACGACGACCGAGTCGGACGATGAGCAGCAGCCAGAGGACAGCAACGCCGTGAACATCGACGCTCGCATCATCCCACACAGCGCTCGCGCTGTGATCGAGACGGAGCCAGCGCAGCGCGGCGCGCAGATCCGCTTGGCCGACCTCTTCCTCCACGCGATCGGCACACTCGTGCCGCATCGGCTCGTGTGCCAAGTCCAGTGCACAAACTGTCCGCTCAAGCTCGACGCGACGCTCGCGCTCGACGCGCCGAGTGTGCGCAAGTGGTGTCCGCGCTGCAGTGTGCTCCACCTCGTGACCATGCGCGCAGTGTTTGCGCACGCGAGCAGCGACGTGATCGCGTACGTCGATACGAACGAGCACTGCCGCGTCGTCGACGTTGTCCCGAGCGACCTCCTCGCCACGTGTCTCGAGTGCAACACCGAGGTGCTGTTCCCGCGCGTGACGCCGACGCGCCGCGCCGAGCACGCGTGCTTTGCGTGCCACACGAAGCTCGCGCTGCTCACGCGGCGGTACGTCGTCGGCGAGTTTGCCTCGTCGTCATCGTCGTCGAAGCACAAGCAGAGCAGCGGCGATCACTCGCCGACACTGTCGCCCACGGCGAAGACGAGCAAGACGAAAGGCACGACGAAGCGTGTGGTCGAGAACTTTGTCGTCGGCCAGCCGCTGCCGAACCGCGGCGTCTGCGAGCACTATCGCCACTCGTACCGCTGGTTCCGCTTCCAGTGCTGCGGCAAAGCGTTCCCGTGCGACGTCTGCCACGACGCGAGCGACTGCGCAGAGGCGAACATGGGGAAGATCGCGAGTCGCATGATCTGCGGCTTGTGCTCGAAGGAGCAGTCGAGTCAAGTGAGAGCGTGCGCGTGTGGGAACGAAGTCGGGCGGAAGAAAGTCGTGACGTCGCACTGGGAAGGCGGCGCTGGCTGTCGCGACCCCACGCGCATGGCGCAGACCGACAAGAAGAAGTTTCGCGGACTGCACAAGACCGAGAGCAAGAAGCACAGCCGCGTCGGCGCCGCTGCCAAGCTCGCTCGCAACGGCGGTCGAGGCGGAGGCAGTGGAAGCGACTAGCGTGTTCTTTGGGCGAGCTGCGTCGCACGTCGCACCGCGACGACTAGCTAGAGACTACGACACACGAACAGGTCACGCTCAATGACGTATCGCTTGGGTCGAGGCGCGAGGATAAGACGTCGTGGATGGCACTCGCCGTCTGCGACCTGCTCCTGGGTCAATCGACATGGCCGGGAGGATCACCATGAGCACCTCATCCGCTGAGCTCCGTCCTGCGCTGAGACGCCGCAGAGCGTGAGAGACCAAGCAGGACGCGAGCGTCTACGCATGCAAACTGCATCGATTGATCTACGCAGAGCGCCAGCTGTGCATCTCGCTTGCCTTCCTTCTGTCACTCAAAGCTCCTGCACTCGCCTCGCTACCACTGAGTCGCACACATCCGAGACTCCCATACACACGAGACTGTCTGTTCGAGCCACGTGTGTGCTGGTTGTTGGTCCGAGCGACTCGCTGCGCGGCTGGGAGCCATCGCTGCGTCCTGCTTCCTCTCGCTCTCTCTCTCTCGCTCGCTCGTGCTCAAGAGCGAGCGAGAGCTAGTCGATCTTGATCGAGCCGTAGATCTTGCGCGTGAACCAGAGGCATGCAAAGTAGCCGATCGTGCCCGTGAGGAAGAAGAACGTGAGCGAGATCATCGCCATGTACCCAAAGTAGAGCAGACCCGAGACAAACGCCGTGATGTTGAGCTTCGTGAAGAAGTAGAGGAACGAGTAGAGGAAGAGGTAGAGTGCTGCGGAGCCCGACGTGAGGAACGAGCGCCACCACCAGCGGTAGTCCTCGGCGCAGAGCTGGAAGTAGCACATCACGACCGTCACTTCGGCGCACGTCGCGACGAGGATGAGCAGCACGATGAAGAGGAAGCCAAAGACGTAGTAGATCTGGTGGAGCCACAGCGCCGACATGATGAAGAAGAGCTCAATGAAGACGGCGCCGAACGGCAAGATGCCGCCCACGAGGATGCTGAACGGCGACGCGAGGTACCACACTTGCTCTGGGATCTGCCGCGCGATCTGGTTCGTCCGCACCGGCTGCTCGACGACTGGGGCTTTGAAGCCAAAGTAGCTCCCGAGGAACACGAGCGGCACTGAGATGCCAAACCAGAGCACGAGGAGCGCAAAGAGCGTGCCGAACGGCACGGCCTGCGACGACGCCTTGCTCCAGAGGAACAGGTTCAGGACAAAGAAGATCCCAAAGAGCAGCCCGGGGTACAGCACGGCGGTCAAGATCGTGTTGAGCTTCCAGTCCTTGCCGCTGAACATCTTGTACGTGCGCGACGAGTAGTAGCCCGCGAAGCTCCCCATGAACACAAACAGCAGGAGGAACGTCGTGAGGAGCGAGCCACGGTTCGCAGGCGACAGCAAGCCCAGGAGCGCAATCACCATCGTCGTTGCGCTCATGGCACAGACTTGGACGCCGGTGCCGACAAAGACGGAGAACAGCATGGGCGAGAACTGCGGCGGACGGAAGACGTCGCCGTGCACGAGCTTCCAGCCGCTCTCCTCTTGCGCCTCTTCCGTTGTCTGGACTTCGTTGTAGCGCGCAATGTCGCGGTGGAGCGTCCGGAGCATGATCATCGCGATCATCCCGGTGAGGAAGAGCACGATCATGAGCGAGTTGATGATCGAGAACCAGTGGATCTGGTCGTTCGAGCTCTTGGAGCTAATGATGCGGTCCCACCGCTCTTCCCACGGCGTGTCGGTCTTGACGTACTGCACGTCGTACGTGAACAGGACGGTCGTGTCGCCGTTCGCGTTCAAGTACTGGTAGTTGTCCTGCGCGACCTCTTCGATGTTGACAAACTTGCCGCACGTGTCCGACTCGAGCTCCTGTCCGCCCTTTGGCTCGTTCTCGTACTTGTGCTGGATCGACGTCGGCACGACTTCAAAGCCAACGACGCGCCACTTGGGGGTGCTCGACGCGTCCATCGCCGCGTACGGGTCCGGACTGACCGACACGATGATGCGCACGTGGTTGTAGAGCAAGTACTTGCCGTTCTCGTCGACTTCGCCGACTGGGAAGCCGCGCTTGTAGGACCCCGCGTCCGAGCTCTCGGACGGATCGCGGTACAGCACGGGGAGGTTGTCGAGGATCCACTGGACGTAGTACTCGTTCTCGATCATCTCAATGAACTTCTGGCTCTCGGCAGCCGAGTACTTGACCGGCTCGCACAGCACTTGGCACCGCGCGTCTTTCTCCATCTCGAGCGCGTACAGCGAGTCCATGATCGCATCGCCCGCCATGATCTCGCCCAAGTTCTCCTGCTGCTCGTGCGTCTTCATCGGTTTGCAGAACGGCAAGTAGTAGTACTCGTACGGCACGAGCGTCTTCGTCGACGTGATCTTGTTCACGTTGAGCTGCAGCGCCTCGCCTTCGGCCCACGACTCGGGGGCCACGCCTGGGACGTAGAACGCAGCACGCGTCACAGGTGCCACGAGCGCCGTCGCAGCGAGTGCCACGAGCGCCGTCGTCCACGTCTTCATGATCGCGCGTCGAGTGAGGGGGGACGCAGGGGAGCGAGCGAGTGAGCGAAGGAAAGAGGAGGGAAGCGAGCAGCCAGCGACGACGACTCTGCCTCGCGCTGCGGTCTCTCTGTCTCTGAAGCTCGAATGAGTGAGTGCGATGGAAAAGGCCTGCAGACGAGCTCTGAATACAGCGCGGTGTCCATAATTTGTACTTGGAAGTTGTATGGAGCCGAGGCTCGCATACCGAAATCAAGTCAGCGCGCAGCACAGCCCACAGTTCAGCCCTGCACCCACTTGACACTCGCACGAGCAACAAGCAGCGCCCCAGTCCAAAGTGCCCGTGCTCGCTGTCTCATGGCACAAGACGCTCCAACACCTCATGCTCTTGATACGAACGCATCGCAACGACATTGGCGTTCTCAGATATGCCACACGCACATCCCCAACCAATCGCCAGCATTGCCAGTCACCAAAGAGCCTAGAGCGTCCGCCAGTCCGCGAGCCACGGGTGCTCCGCCACGAGTGTCCGCGCGTGGTCACGCCACGCTTGCACGCGCTCCACTGTCACGTCGTCGTGGTCATCGCCACGCACGGCGTCGTAGACCAGATCGAGCGGCGTTGTCACGAGGTCGGCTGGCGTCCCGAGCTTCTGGAGCTCGAGCAGTCCAACGAGGTCGGCGTCGCCCACGAGCTCGCTCATCCAGTCGTTCACTTCGTCCAGACGCGCCTACATCGTCCCATCGCGATGGACCACTCGTCAGTCCAATGCACCTGTGAGTCGGTCTGTCTGTCTACTAGCCACATCGACGCCTCGCACCTCCTCGATCATGCTCGTGAGCTTCTCTTTCAGCGTCGCACTCGCGCTCTCGAGCGGCGTCACGAGGCACTTGAGCGTCTTGACAGGCGATGCGTCAGCCAAGTCCTTGCGCGTGTGGATGTCTGCGCGCTGGAGCATCTGCGCGATCGTCTCGCCCGCGATCTGTGCGACTTCGTCGTCCACTGCGTCGCAGGTTGCATTGCGCTCCGTCGACGCGAGCTAGGAACAGCCAGACAGCCAGACAGACAGCGAGGACCCTGTGAGCCCTCGTAGCCATTCAACCTCCGTCCAGCCAAAGCAACGATAGCACGTACGTTGGCGCAGGTCCAGTGATCCGCCTCGACAGCCGCCACGTTGGCTTCGTCGAGCGACAGAATGCGCGCTTTGTTGCACGCGTCGCAGTACACCGTTGTCGTCGGCTCCACTGCGTCGCTGGCATCGTCCGTGTCAGTAGCGTCTCTGTCGCGCGCTGTCGTTGCGACTTGTGCAAACGCAGAGACGACGTCTGCGGTGTGCGCAGCGACGTCGAAGCGCGAGAGTGCAGCCTGTGCGGTCGCAGCGCGGAGTGTTTGCTGGATCGATGGCTTGGCAGTGGGTGACGCAGTCACTGGCCGTGTCGCGGAGACTGGAGCTGCTGTGGATCGTGAAGCAGTCGCGCGACTCGGTCGAGACGAAGAGGCAGCAGCAGACGCAGTAGCGATCGTGTCATCCTCGCCGTCGCCAATCACAATGACGCTGCTCGAGGTGTCTGGCGCTGGCGCGTGCTCCTGTGCGCGACTCTCTTGCTTCCACCGCTTCCACTGCGCTTCGTTTGCCTATCGATAGCCAGATAGCCAGTCGTCAAGCAAGCGCCGTGAAGCACACAAGCGCCTGCCAACATGAGCGCTTGCGTCTGCGTACCTGGGCTTCGATCGCTTTCTTCGACAGGACGCTGCGCATCCATTCATCCGTCAGCACAGTGTCAGTCAGTCAGTCAGTCAGAGCCATCATCACATGAGCCAATCCCATCGCATGCAAGCAGCGACCCTACCGCGTCCGCGTGTCCAAGTACGACCAGTCTTCGTCAGGCATCAGGTCCGCGAGTCCCGCTGCGACGTCGCCACTGTACAGCCGCGCAATGCTCCAGAACACTCTGCGGCCATTCGTAGCCAAGTGCGTGAGCCGCTAGCGTCCTCGCTCTTCAGGCGACCGACGATAGAGGAGATCCAAGGACAACCGACCTGGGCGAGCACTGTGCCATGTTGAACGGCTTGAGCATTTCTTTGCCAGTCTCGCCGCCCGAGAGCAGGACGTACTGGAGCACGGCTTTGAGCTCGGCGTCATGGAGCATCTCAACCGTCTCTTCGTGCCACTTGCGCACGCTCTCGCGGAACTTCACGCGCATCTCGACGCCTTTCGTCGCGTCGCTGTCACTGTTGCTAGTGCTCGTGCCCACGCGTCCTGCGGTCGAGATGACGTGGATCTCGAACCGGTTCGCAAGCGCCGCGTTGAGCCGCGCGTTCGCCAGCGTCATCGCGTACTGGTGCTCGAGCGCAGACTTGGTCGCTGCGCGGAAGAACTTGCCGCTGCGGTCGTTCGACTGGTGGCTCACTGCGTTCACGAGCGCCTCGGCGATCGCGTCTTTTGACGACAAGTGGATCGCGTGCGTGCGCTGGTACTTGGCTGGCGGCTCAGCTGCTGCTGTCCCAGCGCCAGAGGCTTGAGACGCTTCAGCATTGTCATCGTCGTCATCAGCGAGTGTGTCGCCGAGCCGCACGCCGGCGTCCAGCGCTTTGCGCTTGATCGAAGACACTCCACGGCCGCCTCGAGCGCGCTGTGACGCTGGACCACTGAGTGTGTAGATCCCAGATCTCTTTGCTGCTGCTGGCTTCTTTGCACTCGACGCTGCTGCTGTGCGCCGCGGTGCGCGCTGACTCGACGTGCCTTGGATCACAGTCGGTGCCGCTCCAGCAGCGTCACTGGGCGATGCAATGTCGACGACAACCGTGTCGTTACGCGCAAACACGCGCTGGACGTCGTCGCTCTCGCTGTACGAGACGACGCGCGGTGGGAACCCAGCGCGAACTGGTGATGCGTCACACACACATGCACTTGAGCGTCAGCTTGAGCTGCATCGATGCAATGCTAGACGCGCACTTTGATTGCACGCGTGGGTGCAGACACGTACATGTGAGTGGTTTGGACTTTGGCAGCGCCAAGAGCTGCGCTGCTTGGTCTGCACGCACGCACGCATTCAACGAGAGGTGACAGTTAGGTAGTGCTGCTGGCAGACATCGCACCAAGCACTGTCAATGGCAGCAGCACAAGTGCAGCGCGACGCACCGCAAAAGGTCTGCACAGACGCATCCGGTGCGATCGAGAGCGCAGCGGCCTTGCCCTTCGGTCCGCGCAGTCGGAAGCTCCACATGCTCACTATTGAGCTCTTCGGCAGTAGACAGCTCACACACACTCACCGTGGATGAGTGTACCTCTGTACACTTGCTCTCGCCATCGATTGTCTAAAAATTTGTAAGAAATAGCAGTCGGCTCCGATTTGCTAGACGCGGCGAAATTGACTTGAACAAAGGCTTGAAACCCTCTCGAGTTTTGGGATTCGACACATAGCAGGCCGAAGCATACAAACGTCAAGTATAAAGTCCTATGACAAGAAATTCGTCGTAACGAATCATTGATACAGATACAATAAATCCGAAACAATTTGTACAGAAGTTTTGATCATTTGTCGGGTCTTAGTTTTGATCATTTTGTACATAAGGGTAAAAATATGTACATTACGGTATGAATCAAAATCCAATGTCCAGGTACTAATAAAAGTGAGGAATAAGCGAATTTCCAGGCATTGATACATGAGCGTCAGAACATCGTTTCGTCGACGATGTTCTAGAAGTAACCGAGACAGCAACTGGAGAAACCACACCAGTACGACACGATCAAAAACCTCGTTCGCTACTTCAGTACATCAAAGTCACACTACCTGGTCGCAAGTTCTCATACGCCGTTCGATGCAAAATATGTATGCTCAATTGTTGAGTTAGATCTGATGTACGAGCAAACGAGCAAGTATCAACACCATCGTCTCCAAGCGCAATGCAGCGAGTCAAGGTCCAGCACAGGACAAAAGGTACTAAGAACCAGTGCTCGGAACAAAAAGTAAATACCAGTAGAAATGGTATTGATAGCATTGAATTACTGTCTATTGATGTCGAAAAGCACAATAATGTTAGTATATTTTAAACATTTTTGGCTCAAATTGAGTCGTTTGAATACCAGTGAATCGGTGGCTCACAGCGCTTTGAAAGCAGGACACAGCGAGCTTGTACGTAGAGTCCATTGTGCCATTCATCCACAAACCTCGTGAACACCACCAAGCTTTCTACGACGCTCACCAAGACCCGTCTAGTGGGTACTCCAACCTTATGTGCTGATCATCGGTCCTCTTTGTGCTTGCCGACATAGCTCAGGCTGCATGCCTACACGCGCCGTCCTGCCGCCAATGCCGTTGAGCATGTTCGCCGATGGTGTTTTAGTCCTTGCGTGATGTTGCTGTTGGCTGCTGAGTGCGTGGTCGCTTCGCTCGGGAGCATACCCATCAGTCGACTGTTATGCGTGTGGAACTCCTGCGCGAGAGCCTCTTCGCGCAGTCGATCTCGAGCTCGCTCGGTGAGCTCGCTCCGTGACAGATATTGCTTCGTCAAGGCCTGTCTAGTGGGTTCTCCAACCTTATGAGCCATCTGCGCGACCGTCATGCTGGCGTCTAAAAAGAATGCGCGAAGTAAGCCAGCTTGCAGGCAGGCAACCTGCACGCATTTGGCTTTGCTACCGACAAGGTAGATAACATCTACGCTCAGATGGCGTGGGTGGTTGCTCGCAACTTTCCGTTGTGCGATGTTGACAACGCTAAGACGCGGCGCATTTCACGTCTCGCGCCGACATGGGTACTGTGACTCGCGCCGTGGAGCACAAGATTAGTGATGAGTTGAAAAGTCGCATTGGGCTTACGTTCGATGGCTGGCAGTGCTACTCCGAGCACTGCATTGGACCTTTTGCTCTCGTGTGCGGCTGAGGAGTTGCTTCGCGTCTGTTCTCCATATCTGTCTACTATATGCCGACTCTACGATACGATACGCAGTAGTCCGAGTACTGCTCAGAATGCTGAGTGCACATATAAATTAAATTTAGAAGGTGTGCGTAACGGGGTTTTCACACGTTACTTTGCACAGCAACATCACGTTACTTGGGTACTTCAGAGGGTACTTAGTCGGGTAGGTTTGGTTGAACCACACTAGGTGCGCGTCGGTCCACATCAGTGACCGACGCTTGACGTCACCTGGTGATTGGCTTACAGGGTGTCACAGCACTGAATGGCTGAGTGTGCCCTCGGCCATTCAGTAGCCTGCATTGCTTGTAAGGCTACGAGCTCCCCACCCGCAGCGCAAATGAAAACAGAGTAAATATTGCCCAGTAACTGTGTGTGGAGAGGTGCGTGGGTGAACAGCTCGTAGAAATAGAACAATGACCGCATCCTTGATGGATACATGTGATTGACCAGATCGTGTGTTTTGCAGATCGTGAGTTTTGCATCTCACATCGTATTTCTGTCCTGTCATTTCGCAATTTCCTCGCTCAAACACACATTCCAACATTTGGCAGCACTTGTTGGTCATACCTGACAATGGCCCAATCAAGTCAAAATAGATAGGGCAGTTGGCAGATGTGACCAACAAGTGCTACCAAATGTTGGATGATGGGCAAGCACAACCAATGGCGAACTTTGAGTTGTGGGATGTGATGGACTTCCAGATTGACCAAACAAGCAGGCTTTGAAAAGTGTACAAATGATCGAAGCGACGTCGACTATGCAAGTAGGCTAGATGCCACACCGAGATTGGGTCCAGCAGAATTCATTGACATCACAAACTCGACATCATAATCTAGATTTTGAACGATAGCAATTCGAGTTGCGATTGCAGCGACACCTGGGATCTGAGCCAGCAGACGTCATTGGTATCACGACATTCAGCATGGATGTTCATTCGCATTACTATTAGCAGATGCAGTCAGTAACAGCGTCGCGTAGTCGGTCGACTGCTTTCCGGCTTCGATATCTGCACGCCGGCTGATCGGCGATTCACAGCAGCCTCTGTCCTAGCAGCAGCAGTTTTCAATTGACATCGGTTCGAATGGAGAACATCGCCATACATTCGAACGCAAACAAGGAAGTCGATAACATAGGATTGCTTCATTCGATCTCTGCACAAGTCTGCATGCACAACAGCAGTGCATTCTTGCTTGCTGTTTGTCACAAAGTACATCGTGTTCCACGAAATGAGTGTGATGCACTCTACATATTCTCTCGGGCACGCGGCGCTGCTCACCAATGTCCCCGTCACTCATTAGCCAAACTGGATAGCGCACAGTCCGAATACAAACAGGCATGGTAAGGAACAAGTAAATCATTCACATGCCTACTTGCACACTGGGGATGATCTAGGCTTGAAATATTGATTCCTGGTTGTAGTCGAAAGGCTAAACGTATCCGTTGAGGCCACCAATAAAAGTGATGCAAGCGCTACCCACAGATGTGGCGCACAAGCATTCGTTTGGTGCAGGGTCATATTCAAACAAAAGGATATGTCAATGAATAGAACGCCTTTTGCCTTGACTTCGACCTCGGAACGCCTTATAACAAGGCAATCCTACAGGCTGAGCTGCTCCCTAATCGCTGGAGGCGCGCATCGTTGCACAGTCTCCTCAAACGCGCATCCTAGTTTGCGGTCAACGCCAACGCCCACCTATTCAACAAATTTCATCTCGACAATTCAGAATCAATTTCTAAGAAATTTTCATTTACTTTGTGATAGATTAATATTTATGAATCAGTTACACGGTGACCGATTTAGCTCGGACAAGATCAGACTGACGCAAAGACAGCAAAGCTCGCAGAGCAGACGCTCGCTCGCTCGCGGCAGTCGCGTCGCTCCGTCGTCTGCCCCTCGTCCTCTTGCTCACACGCACGCACGCGCGCATCCGTCCTTCTCATACATTGCTGCTCGCTCTTCTCATGGCGATGGAGGCGTCGGAGGTGTCGGCGGCGCTGAGCCAGCTGTACAACCCGCTGAGCTCGCCGCGCATGCGTCGGCGCGCCGACTCACTGCTGCAGCAGTTCCAGCGCACGCCTGAGGCTGCGCAGAGCGCGTTGCGCGTGCTCCAAGCACCGATTGTCGACAAAGACAACGCGCAGGTCAAAGCCGAGCGCGCGTTTGCGGCGTCGACGATCTACTTCACTGTCGCGTCGTACGTGCGGACGTACAAGCTCGAGAACCCTGCCGCATGGACCGATGCGGAGCGGCAGCAGCACGAGGCGCTGTCGAAAGAGTTCGAAGTCGTGTGCCAAGAGGTCTGGAACGTCCTCACGGGTCCGAACGGCGCGCTCGAAGACTTCAACGTCCAGACGCAGCTCGCGCTCACGATCGCCGTGATCCTCTTGCGCTTCCACGAGCAGCACGCCGAGTCGTCGATCGTCGGCGCCGTCGAGTGGCTCGTGAAGAACCAGACGGCGCCGGTGCAGGACGACGTCACGACGAGTCTCACGAACTTTGCGATCCTCTTGACGCTCAAAGTGATCCCCGAGGAGGTCGAGAACAAGCGCGTGAAGTTCTCCAAGACCAAGCGCGCGCAGTGCGAAGTGCTCGTGCAGCAGTCCGCGCCGTACGTTGTCACGACGGTGCTCTCAACGCTCGCGGCTGCGATTGACGCAGACGAGAAGCTCGTGCGCTTGCGCGGCATGGTGCTCAAGTGCTTCTCGAGCTGGGTCGAGTACGGCGACGTCGCGCCGAGCGTGATCATTGCGTCGGGCCTCCTCGATCGCGCGTTCCGCGAGACAATGAGTCCGCAGTTCTCCGACGACGCGCTCGTGTGCATCCGCGAAGTCGTGCGCGCGTGCACGAACGGCGCGTGCATTCCGCTCATAGAGCTCGTGATGCAGAACTTTGTGCTCTTGGGCAAGCACTTGCGCGAGCGCGTGCGTGCGCACGACGCTGTTGGTTACTGCCTCAAAGGCTGTGCGACCGCGATTGCCGAGTGCGGGCAGTCGTTCATCGTGTACTTTGTCGACTACACGCTCGCGCTCGAGCCCGGGTCGCTCGTGTACGAGTTCCTCGACACGATCCTGTCGTTCACTGCGATGAACGACCTCGACATCTCGAACGAGACGATGGCCTTTTGGATCGACTTTCGCGCGTACGTCTCGGGCAAGCACGAGCGCCGCATGCTCGCGTTCGACGCGTTCGTCTCGCGCTTGCTCCAGATCCTAGTGGAGCGCACAGAGTTTCCAGACGACTACGAGAGCTTCCCGACCGCTGCGCGCGACCGGTTCACGAGCTACCGCAACGACGTTCGCGCCGTGTTTCGGTCGCTTGCAACTGTGAACCAAGCGAGCGAAGACAAGTTCGTGGTCGATGCGATCCACGTCGTGTTTCACCAATACGAGCAGTTTGACGCCGGGCACGCGACGGCAACAGTACGTCGCAGCACGCTGAGCGGCTCTCGTGCTCTCGGACGCTAGGACTGACTCGCTATGTCAATGCCGCAGTGGTGGAAGCGCACCGAGGTGTACGTGCACGCGCTGAGCGCGCTGTCCAAGTCGATTCGGGAAGACGACACGTCGCTCATTCCGCAGCTCTTTGAGTACTTGGCACGGTCCGAGCCGAGCCACGCTGCACTCGCGCGCACGACGACGATCTTCTTGGGCGTGATGGGGCACTGGTTTGCGCGGAACCCGCAGTTCTTGAGCGCCTTTGCGTTCCGGATCCTGTCGCAGAGCTTCGACAGGAGCGCGCGTCACCCGACGTACCCGTTCCGCATGCGCTTGCACGGCGAAGACCACATTGGCGCAGTCGCGCTGAAGAAACTGACGCAGCGGTGTGGCCACGCGTTCTTTGACCCGGCGTGGCTCGATGCGATGCTGAGTCTGTACAGAACGAGCCGCGTGTCCGTTGCGGCGGCCATCGCAGGGAAGCAAGCGACGATGCTCACCGGCAACAGCGTCGTCATGGTCGTCGAGTCGATCGCACACGTCGTTGCGACGGTCCCGTACAGCGACGCCGTGCCTGTGATCGACCAGCTCTGTGCAGCGATGTTCCTCGACCTCGCGACGCGGTTCCCAGTGCTCACGCCAGACGATGACGCCTGTGCGGACCTCGTGTGCGAGATCTTTGCGCACTTGCACGTCCTTGCCGTGACGATCCCGCCGCAGATCAACCAGGACGTGCCGCACCCTGTGCTCTGTGCCTTGCGCACGCACTGGGACGTGCTCGAAGGCATCTTGCGCGTCTACGGCACTAGCGAAGACGTTGTCGAGACGTTCTGCCGCTTGCTCGTCGCGCTCTTTGACTCGATTCGGTCGCAAGCGCTCGAGCTCGCGACTGCGATCATGCCGCACGTGCTCGCGCAGTTTGCTCGGAGCTACGACGGGAACTTCCTCGCAGTCATCAAGAGCATCATTGCGTGCGCTGGCGACGACGCCGAGTCGGTCGCGAGTCTCACGCGCGTCGTTGTGATCGTGACAGAGTGCGCACTCGCGCACGTTGCGACGACTGACAGTGTCGACGAGCGCGCGTCGCTGATCGTCGCTTTGCTCGACCTCGCGCGCAACGTCGGCGCGCACCGACCGCTCATCCTCGTGCACTCGAACCAGCTCGAGTCATTGCTAGCGCTCGTGCTCCATGCGCTCAAGTCGCAGAACCCAGACGTCGGGTTCGCTGCGCTCGACTTCCTCGCAGACGTTGGCGCGTGGTACGGCGAAGTGCTGCGGATACCCGCGGATTTGCTCCGGTCCGGCGAGCTCGAGGGGCAAGTGCAGCTCCACCAGCTCATCCGCACGCTGTTCTTTGAGAAAGACGTGCAGTACCACTTGCTCGTCGCGCTGTTCAACGCAGCCGGCGGGTCGATGCCGCCGGCGCTCGTGGAGCGCGTCGCGGAAGTCGTGCGGTCGTGCTGGGCGTGCTTTGGGCGCCAGCGCAGTGAAGAGCTCATCCAGCGCTTGCTCGCTGACGACGCGTTCGTGGGCTCGCGCGTCGCTGCGCGCGCGCGCTCGGAGTTTGCTGGCACGATCGCCAAGCCCGAGTGCATTGAGAACTCGCGCAAGTTCAAGCGCGTGCTCACAGCGTTCTGCGACCACTTTCGCAAGTCGCTCGCGGGGTCTGCGACTGCGAGTCCTGCACGAGCAGCAGCACGAGTGTCTGCGCCAGCAGTCGTGACGCCAGGCGCTGTCTCGTCGTCGTGAACCCCTTGCGCAGGCGTCTCCATGCACACACACACCCACACACCATTCAATCCTACCGCATCCTATCACATACACAGAGCCATAGACAGCCAACTAGAACGGCACCCAGCGCTGCGTGACGCCATCGTCGCCAGTGTTCATTCCCGAGCACACGTGCTACTGCAGCAGCAGTCTTAGAGAAGACTGGATCTACAGGAACGGGTTGCCCACGTCCGTCCACGCGCTCTTGTTGTTCGCCGTGAGCACTGTGAAGAGGTGGCCGGACGTCGGACGCGACGCTGGCGCCGTCTCGGACCACTCAAGGATCTTGGCAGCAATGTCGTCGACCTGCTCACGCACACACGCAGCAGCAGCGTAAGTGCCATGCGCAGGTGGCTTTGATACCAACGCACGAGTGCAAGGACGAGAGCGAGGACGTACGTTCGTCCAGGTCGAAAAATCGGCGTCGGCCATGTACTTGCGGTTCATTGGCGTGTCGATCGTCGCAGGGAGGACGCCGAAGACAGACGCGTCCTCTGGCAGCGCATCGCTGCAGCCCATGTACGCGTGTGTGTGTGAGAGAGAGAGTCGTGCACTCGTACAGATACGCCTGGAAGAGATCACTAGCGAGTGACGTACACAGTGCTCGCGATCAAGTGGTGCGTCCCAGCTTTGCTGATGCCGTACGACACCATCCCAGGTGTTGCTACACAGTCCATATGACCGTGTCAGTGGGCTACGACCGTCCGTTTCATGCAGAGTCACACAGCATCGCGTCCGTACCTTTGATAGCAGCCGCTGCGCCAGTGAGCACGAGCAGTCCGCCAGGCGTGAGCAAGTGGCTCGCAAGGTGCGCAGCTATTGAGCGCCAGAGCAGTCACCACACACAGGCGCCGCGTTAGCAAGAGACAACAAACGCGCGTGAGCTCCAGTGTTCGCGCGCAGGACGTACACAGCACGGCGGACTCGGTGTTCATCGCGTGCATCTGCGCGAGGTTCGCGAGCGAGTCTGCGTCTTTGATGCTTCCGCCTGCCCAGCCGCCAGCCGCGCACACCACTGCGTCGACTTGGCCAAACCTAATACATTGTGTGTGCAGCAAGTCCAATTGAGCACACCAGCGCAGCCACTAGAGTCTGCTTGCATGCAGTGCGTACGTGCTCTTGACGTGCTGCAGCACATTGCTCGCTTGCGTGAGCGTGCTGGAGCTGCTGCTCTTGTCAAACACGAACGACGCGTCGGCGTCTGCGTTCGCCGTAAAGTCCACCGAGAGCGCTTTCCACGCCTTCGAGCGCGCAAAGTGCGCGCTGATGCCGCGTCCGAGCGCGCCGGCGCCGCCAATCACGACAAGCTTCTTCGCCATGGTCTCGTTGCTCTTGTGGCTCTTGGTGGTGTCTGTCAAAGTGTGAGCTTTCGTATTGAACTTGCTGTCGTTTAACGGCACTGACTCGAGGGTACGTAGTATATGCAACTGAGTAAAGGTCACAAACGCGAATGAGGTCTTCCCAGCAACCGCTGCTTCGAATCATGCGAATCAGCTGTGCGATTTGCTATCAGCAATTCGAATGCCAGACAATGGCTCGATATCTCTAACAACATGCGCCAGCGCATCTACATACGGAATGCAAGTGCGCAGCATGTCCAAGCGCTCGGATGCCATGGCAGCAGCTCACGACACTCGCTCACGCGCTAGCGCCTGCTGCACTGCGGAGCTGGAGGCCAACGTCATAGCGTCGCTGCTCTTTCGCTTCAAGCTCGTCTGTGCCGTATGCGCAAGTCGTCGATGGCATGAGCAAGCGCACCATCGGAGCTGGCAATCAACAGCAGCTGAGAGGACATCGAGATGTCGTCACACACACGCACGTACTGCGCTTCGTCTTCACGATCGCATCTCGTCGGTCGAGGAAGAACACGTTCGCGCGCTTGACGTACGTCGCCTTGCATCACAGACATACGTTCGCAGATGCAGCAGTGAGCACTAGAGCTCGCGAAGGATGGTCTGCAAGACACTGCGCTCGTGCAAACGAGCTGGACGCGGACTGCACACCCACCTTCTTGGGCTTGACCGTGTCGAGCTCCGCCATTGCGACCTTGAGCTGACGAATCTGCACGCACACCCACACCCACACCCACACCGAAAGCATTGGATGTGAGCTTGCGCACACAGATCCGCGTGCTGTCGCTCTGCTTTCCGAGTGCGCGTGCGCGTGAGTGAGCGCGCGCGCGGCTCCATCACACGCAGCAGACGCCGTGGCGCACTGCACATATACACACATCCGTCTCGAGCTTCGTCGCGGCGTGCTGCAGCTGCCACACCGGCAGCTCTTGCGCAGTCGGTCCTGCCATTTCGGTCGATTGACTGAGTGACTCAAATGGTGTGGCGAGACACGAAATGCACCACACGCGTCCCATCAAAAAAGGTCGCGAGAAGGTCTTGAGCAGCAGCCAGCAGCAGGAGACGACGATGGCGGCGATGCGAGCGCCAATGCGCCACCACCGCCGCAGAGCGAGCGACGACACGGGCGACGAAGAGGAGCTCGAGTGCGGCACGTTCTCGCGCGAAGCCGACCCAATGGAGGTCGAGCTCGACCGCCCGAGCGCTGTGAAAGACCACCCAGACTTTGCCTTTCTCGACAGCGACGAGCTCCATGCGCTGTACGCGTCACGCAACGCGCGCGACGCGACTGCTGCTGCCAGCCGCAGCAGTAGCAGCGCTGGGGCTGGCAAGAAGCTGCCCGAGTGGATGGCGCAGCTCCCCGTCGAGAAAGATCCGAGCAAGTGGCGGATCCTCGAGGTGCAGATCCGCCCCGATCGTGCGTGGTGGGTCATCAAAGAGCTCATGGTGACCGTGTGCATGGGCAAAGGCCTCGTTGTTGCCGAGGAGACGCCATCGAGCGTGCTCTTCCGCAAGAAAGTGGCGCAAGAGTCGCTTGCAAACGGCATGGCGAACACTGCTGCGTACCAGAACGTGTACCTCCGCATCGGCGTCTTGCCGTCAAAGCTCCGTGTCTTGGACGTGTGCTGCCTCGTATCCGGCGAGAACACGCTCCTTGGCGGTCTCGTCTCGAGTACGCGGAACCCGCTGTCTGCTGACCGGACAAAGCCACTCGCGTTTGCGCTCGACCAGCTCCTCGGTGCGATCCAAGCGACGCTCATCAGTCAGTACCTCTCGCTGAGCCACTTGTTCATGTCGACACCAGAGAACACGACCGACGGAGGTACGTCCTGACGCCATCTAGCTACTCTCTGGATGTCGAGACGCACGACCTAGTGCTCATCGACGGTGCGCTGGCTCCTGCTGCTCCGACAGACGTGACTGGCGCAGAGCTCGATCCTGGATACGTCCAGGACGTCAAGCGCATGTTTGCTAGGTACGGCTGCTGCTCGAGCGTCCATCCTACGCTCTCTGCCCTCTGTCGACTCACGGACCTTTGGGGTCCCGGCCTACTGGCTCCTGCGACAGCGAGATGAAGAGCAACATGCGCGACCTGTGCATCCCGCTCGAAGAGTACGCGTACGAGCAGGAGTTTGCGTGTGCACTGCTCATTGGGCTCCTCGAGCCGCTCTACAAGAAGTACGGACTCAAGCTCACGGACGAGACGCTCGAGGCGGGAGCAGACGCGTCGGCTCGCCCTGCGACTCTCGCAGAAGCGCTTGCAGCGGCGTCTGTCGCGAGCAAGCCCGACGACGATAGCGAGGACGCAGAGAAGGCAACTACTGCACCACAGCAGATGCAGATGCAGCAAGACGCAGCAGTGGCGACCGAGGCAGAGCGCTCGTTGGTACAGGACGCGACGTTGTCGAGTGACGACGCTGAGCCAACGCGCAAGCGCTTGAGTAAGTGCTACGGCGAAGTGATCAACGACATGGTCCACGCGCTCTGGAGCGACCTCACGACTGCGTGCGAGCGCAAAGTCACGACGAAGATCGACGAGAAGCAGCAACAAGTGACGGCGCGCGCTGATGCCGCGCAGCGCCTGCGTGTGCGAGCGATTCGACTGATCATGGACCAGTGCGTCGTGCGCAGTTGGTTGCTCTGTGACAGGATCCGGTCGTACGATGCAGCTCGTGGACTCACAGGCTCTTGTGTGGTGGCTGTCGCTTGACAGTCCGGACGCGGACGTGACGTCGTTGAAAGCAGCAGCTCCGAGCGACGACAGACGACATGACGTGCTTCTGTACGAGTGCTCGAGTATGGTCAACTCGGTGCCAGTGAAGCTCCACGTCACGTACGGGTACGACTGCGAACGACCACTCTCGCTCGTGCTTGGGACGGATCACACACGCTCGCGCCTGTGCTCACGCGCTGCCTCTTGTGCGCCTACACAATGCACTAGCGCGCTGATCTACCGCACGATGGTGCCGCTCTTTGCAGCAACGACCGTCGTGCCGTTCGATATGATCGCGAGCGTCGTGCAGACGACGTCGTACGGCATCAAAGTCGTGGCAGTCGAGCTCCGTGCTCTCGACAACAGCGGCGCTGGCCCAACTCCTCGCAAAGCACTGACGATCGCGACAGGACTCGACGTCGAGCTCCTGTACCAACTGCTCGCGGAGCTCCTCGCGATGCACACTCAGGCCCGCCAGGAACACGCGATCGAAGCCCAAGCGCACCGAGACGCTGTGCTGCTCCAGACGCTGCTCGACTACGAAGACGACGAGCACAAAGCAAACGAGAGCGACGACGAAGAGCGCGACGTCCCGTTCACGCGCGCGCTGGAGCAGAGCGAAGCGTTCTCTTGAGGACCTGTGATCCGTGGCGGCTGCATAAACTTATGGAATAGTGACTCTCTCTTTTTATGGATCGATCCACGAAGGTCCACCACGGCCGTTGGTCTGCGCATGGTGACCACTGCTGCTGCTACTGCTGCTCGGACGGACGGATTGACGCGATTGATGCAATCAGCTGAGGGGCGGCGCAGTCGGGACGTCGTAGTACGCTGGCGGCGACGCTTCGTACGATGGCGGGTGCGTGTAGCTCGGCGCACTGAGCAGCGGCTCCTCCATGTCGACTGCGTGGGATGCGTACGCTGGGACTTCGGCGTGCCCGCGGCGCTGCGGCTTGCCACCGCCTGGGTAGTAGCGCACGTCGTGGCGGACGTAGTGGTCGTTTGCATGGCGCTTTGGCTCGCGCTTGAGACAGAAGCCGCAGCAGCACGGGATGTAGCAGAAGCAGCACGGACACGGGCAGAAGACGTAGAAGCGGCAGACGCCGCAGAGAATGAGCCACGTGAGCGCGATGAGTGCGACGACTACGATCTGAGCGACGAGCTCCTGGTCGGTTCCAAGTGTGAGTGTCGATGCCGCCGCTGCTGCTGCTTGCGTCGCGTTCAATGGCAGAGCAGCACCTGCTGCTGCTGCTGCAGAGGCGTTGACACTTGCAGCGACTGTTGCCAGTGGCGCGCGGGCGAGGTTCTCCTGCGCGAGGAAGCCGTCATCCATGGGGACCCACATCGCGCGCTTGCTCGCCTCGACTTGTCCAGATGTTGTGTGAAGCGAAGGAAGCTGAGAATGCCTGTTTGTGCTTCTAGCGCCTCTTTTACAGAGGCTTTGTGGTAGATTGTGTAGCGCTCAATGTATGCTCAAAGTCTACGTCAGCATAAACAAAAAGGTCTTTTGCTTCAACCAGGAAATCAACCAGGTTGCTCGAAAGCTCGATTATCAATCCAAAGGTCTTACAATGACCTCGACCTCGACCTCGACCTCGCACATGCTCGGCGGCGTGGACATTGGCGGCACGAGCGTGAAAGTGGGCGTCGTCGACGCGCACGGCCGCGTGCTGGCGCGAGCGCAGGAGCCGATCCTCGCGCACGAGCAGGCGCCTGAGCTCGTCGTTCGCCTCGCGTGCTCGTTGCTGCAGCAAGCGCTCGCACAGGTTCGTCTGAACGAGTGAGCTGCTGGTGCTAGCACGAGCTGCGAGTCTGTCGCTGACGCAGACGCGACGCTGGTGGTTGTCGGTATCTACAGCTCGAGTTGAGCCGCAGTGATCTCGCTGCAGTCGGCGTCGGCTGCCCTGGTGTCCTCCAGGCGAACGGCGTGATCCACGCAGCGTCGAACTTCCCTTCGTGGCGCGACGTGCCACTGCAGCAGCTCTTTGCCGACCAGCTCCATGGACTCGACGTGCACGTGTGCAACGACGCAGACGCCGCGATCTTGGCCGAGCACTGGGTCGGCACTGCAAAGGCGAACGTCCAGCACTTCCTCATGCTCAGTACGTTCGTCTCCTTTGCGTCTCGTACGATCGCGACTGCTTGGTGGTCACTCACTCACTCACACTCACGCTCATACGCTCACTACGACCGCGCAGCACTTGGCACAGGCGTCGGCTTTGGGATCATAAGCGACGGGAAGCTACTCCGAGGCGGCACAAACGCCATTGAAGGCGGGCACATGGTACGCTTCGCTTGCTCGCTCGCTTACGTGCTGCGGTCACGTAGCCTTGTCCGTGGGCGTGACTGACGCTGACTGCGTCGATCACGTGTGCAGATCGTCGAGCGCAATGGCCGCCTCTGCGGCTGCAGCCAGCGCGGGTGTCTCGAAGCCTACAGCTCCGCTGGGGCTCTTGTGCTCGAGGCGCAAGAGCACGTCGCTGCTGGTGCAGACTCGACGCTCGCAGCGCATCCGCTCGAGCAGATCACAGCGAAGCTCATCTTTGCGCTCGCAGCCGACGGCGATCCGATGTGCAAGCGCCTCATTGATGAAGTACGTCTGCCGACCGAGTGCTGGGTCGCTTCGTGAGGCTCACAGTGGCGCGTGATCGGTGGACTGGACGATGGCGACAGGCAGCCGACTACTTGGGCTTTGCGTGCGTGACGTTCTGCCGCACGCTCGATCCAGAGGTGCGTCCGCTCGGTCGCGGTCTGTCGATCGTCGCAGTCGAGAGTGCTCACATCGTCGACCGCGTGCGTGGCGGTGGCTGTGTGGCGCGCAGCTGATCGTGCTGTCTGGTGGCATGGCCGAGGCCGGCGACGTGTTCCTTCACGAAGTCCGCAGTGCGTTCGCCAAGTACGCGTGGACCAAGTTCCCCAATCCAGTACGCACGCTCTGCGTCGAGCTCGCTTGCTGTCGCAGGGAGCAAGCAACGCGTGGGCGAGAACTGATTCATGGCGCCTTGACTGTGGGTCTGACTGAACCAGGTGAGGATCGAGATCGCGAGCGCTGGGTACGACTCGGGGATCATCGGCGCTGTCGCATCGTGTCGAGCGCAGCTGCAGCTCGGACGCACGACCTGAGCACACCATGCTGAGAGAGAGAGCGCAAGGGAGAGAGAGAGAGAGAGAGAGAGGAGCTCCTTGTTGCGCGTGCCGTTGGCATCCGGCGACACGGTCAGCTAGTGCATGCATACATAGTGTGGGTCCGAGCACTCGCGCTTGCTTGCGTCCGATCGCAGTAGTGCGTCTGCTCCGATCGCAACTGCTGCTGCGGCTGCGCTTTCGCTCGATTGCTCGCTCGCACCTACTCGCTGTCGCTGTCCGAGCCGCTGCTACCGTCGCTGATCGCCGGACTGTCGTTGCCATCGGTCGCTGCTACAGGCTGAGCAGCAGGCGGTGTTTCGACTGGCGGCTCGCCGCTCGACTTGGTCTCTTCGTCTTCATTGCCGTCGTCGTCGTCGCCCTCGTTGTCGTCCTGCGGCGACGACGCCGACGCAGCGCCACTTGCTGCGCGCTTCTCGCTCGCCCGTCTTCGCTTGAACTCGCGCACGTGCTCGGCGCTGTCGAGCTCCTCGTAGTACAGACCGCCGTACTCGGCGAGCAGTTGCTGCCGGCGCTCGGTTTCGGCGCCCGAGTACTCGCGACGGTGCACGATCGCACCGCGTCGGCGCTTGTCTTCGCCGTTCAGACGCGTCTTCTTGAGCTGAATGCGGTGGAGAATGTCGCTGTACGTGAACTGCTCCGACTCGGGGTCGAACATGAACACCGTGTGCTGCGACTCGGTCTATGGGGCATTGTGCAGGTGGTCGTGTGAGTACCACGGCACACGACTGAGCGAGACACCAGAGGGCAGTTCCCACGACGTAGCACAGCGACGTACGCTCTCGAGCGACTCGACCGACATGAGGTACTCGCGAAAGTACGCAAACTTCTCGGCCTGCTGCTCGTCGCTCTCCTTCTGCAGAGGACACACATGGGGAGTCACACACAAACGAGCGACCGAGTGGGAGCGTGAGCACAGGACGACGTGGACGGCAGCGCAGTACGGAGTACGGAGACGCGCACCTCCTCTTCGTTCGTGGCGTTTGGCAAGAGGATCGAGCCCTGGATCGAGTCGCCGTTGCCTTTCTTCGAGACGCCCGAGAGCAGCGCACGCGCTTCGCGGTCCTTGATGTTCTTGCTCTTGATGTCGGTCGACGGCAAGATGTCGTACGACTGCGATAGAGAGAGCAAGAGCAAGAGCAAACGTCAGCCACGTGCGTACACACATGCGACTGGGGTAGGAGGATAGCCTCCGCGACGTACCAAGATCGCGTACTTGTTCGACGACAGCACGGGGTCGGGAAGGACGTCCCAGACTTTCGCGATCTTGAGCTTCTTGTTGAACGGATGCACGAGCGTCTTGGGGTCGCTGATGTCCCGGAACGACGCTTCCGCGCGGTCTTCGAGCGTGATCTGAATGACTTCGGCGAGTGCGTTCTCCGTCCCTTCGCGCAGCGCGCTCTGGATCTCGACTTCGCTCTTGAACTGCGAGGCATTCGAAGCAGCGACAGGCAGACGGGTGTGAGCACTAGGGCCCAAGAAGTACGTAGCAACACTCAAGTGACTCGAGCGCATGTCGACGCACCTTGTGCACGGCGTCGTACAGGTCGGTGCCCATGTACTCGGTGCGACGGAGCCACGGCACAGCTGGTCGAGCTTTCGCTTTCCCCGCTTTGTTTGACGCTTCCTTCATCATCAGCGCCTGCTCGTCGCCGATCTCGAGCTTCTCTGGGTGCGCTGGCGCTGTGGCAACGCAATCAAGGCAGTTGGTTGTGAGCTACGGCACTCCGAGCCACACAAACAGCGCGACAGTGAGAGCCCGACGCAGGTGCGTACCTTCATACTTTGCTGGATCAATGAGGTCGATGTTGAGCCCCAAGTTCGCCTCTTCGTGGATCTCGTACGTGTAGTCGGCCTCGAGCGTGTTCGGCTTGTACTTGATCAGCCGCTCGCTCTCGTGCGGGTACTGCAGGAACTTCGTCTCGAACGGCAGGTCTGGCAGCGCGTTCCGGAACTCGAGGTTCGCGAGGAACTCGGACTGCTTCCCCAGGAGCGCGCGTCGCTTTGCCTGCGCGTGCGACTCGAGGATCATGCGCGTGTGGTCGCGACGCGCGCGGAGCTTGTCTTCTTTGTACTTGGCGACTTTCTTGCGCTCGAGCTCGTACTTGGCGCGCTCTTCCGCGCTGGCGTCGCTCCCAGGCGGCGCGCGACGGCGCTTGGCTTCTTCGCGCGCCGCGCGCTCGGCGCTGCTCATGCTGCTGCTGCTGCTGCTCTTTCCATTCGAGTGGTGGCTCCCGCTTTCGCGTGACGACGACGACGAGCCGCTCGGGCGAGACGATGACGACGGCGCAGACGAACTCGGCGCCGTCCGGTCTTTTGCGGCAGGTGCGACGACGTCTGCCATGGCTGCTGCGACTCTCACGCACACGCACGCACTCGCTCACTCGCTTCGCTTGCTCGTTCAGCTCGTGCGATTCCGCGCCAAGCCGTTCGTGCAAAGGGGGTTGCCTCCATTCGGATCTGATCGAGTGCACACTGTAGTAGTAGCAGTGTATGTACGTAAATAATTGATAGGTTGGCTTACTGGAAGGTATAAACAAAAGAAGCGATCCCATTTACTCCGTATGTGCAAACTGCCTGTCTAGTTCTGCAATCCAAGACCAAGACAAAGTGCAACAGCTCGTCGTATACCGCGAAGCAAGTTCGACTGACCAAGGCAGACACTTGACGAGACGACACTGCGCGTGTGCTCTGCGCCTGCGCACGTACAGCAGCGCGTCAACTCGCTCAACACACAAGCACGGCAGCGATGCTCCGACCGGTGCGCAAGCTCATTTTGCGGTACCCTGGCAAGCTCACGGCGTGGCTCGTCGCGTTCAGCTCCATGTACACGTTCGCGCGCGTGCTCGTGCTGCACTACTGTCTCGGCGCGCTCCACCACTGGATCTACAAGTACCCAAACAACTTCCCGCACGCGTTCTTCGTGCCGTTCTTCTACGTCTCGGTCACGGCAGCGTGCGTCGCAGCGCTGTACCACGACGTGCTCGTGCTCGACTCGGGGCTGTGGAAGTTTGCGCTCGCGACGCCGCTGACGCTCAGCGGCCGGCTCTACCGCGTCATCGGCGTGCCCGTGTACGCATTTGCGATCGCAGCGATCGAGGCAGTGCAGTACTTTCGCAACCCAAACATGGCGAGCGACCTCAGTCGCCTCGCCGTCTACTTCCAAGGGCTGCGCGACCACGCGTTCGTCGACGACTTGCTCATGAAGAAGATGCTCTTTGACGTCAAATGGCACGCGTGGACGCTCCGGACGGCGAGTCCAACGACTGCTGCGTACATCCGATTGCCGCTTGAGCTCGTCTGCGCACTGCTCGTGTGCGTGGTCTACGGCATTGCGATCTTCTGCAACGAGCCGCGCCATGGTACTGTACTGGCGCTTGTGCGGGTCTGCGGGATGCTGCGTGCTTACGAGCGTCGTTGACTTGCTGGCTACTGATTGATCGGACGCACTCGCGCTCTTGTGTGTATGTGCGCGCGATGGACGCACACGACAGACGGCGAAGAGCTCCGAGAAGCGACGCGGAACAACGACGTCACGCGCGTCAAGAGCATCCTCGCGCGCGGTGTGAACCCCAACACGCGGTCGGATGACGGCGCGACGCCTCTGCACATCTGCGCACAGCAGGCGCTCGTGAGTCCGGCGCGCACGCTGCTGGAGAACCGCGCGGACCCGAACGTCCCGGACCGACTCGGGTTCACTGCACTGCACTGGGCCGTGCAGCTCCGGCGCGAAGAGATGTCGGCGACAAACCGTCTCGAGATGATCCGTCTGCTCGTGCGCAACGGCGCTGATCCACGTCGATCCGACCCAAGTGGCGTCACGCCACTGTCGCTTGCGTCCAAGAAAGAGAACGAGTCGTCGCTCACCGTGCTCCACGAAGTCATGCAGAGCAGCAGCAACGGCAGCAACGATGGCGATGACGGTAGTGATGGCGACACCAGCACCACTCTTGAGCCCGCCAGTCGCGACGACCAAACGCTCGAGACAGCTGCGATGGCGACGACAGCGCTCTAACACACAGAGACACACTCTATTTGCTGTAACTGACTCGTACAGACATGACTCCGGTCCGTCGAAGTCGTGCTACTGCTCCTGGCGACATCGCTCGCTCGCTCGCTAGCGGCTGTTGAACCCTGTGACGTCCATCTCAATGATCTACGAGACAGGCATCCAGACAGGCAGACAGGCTCAAGGGTGAGCGAGTGAGCGAGTCCACAGCTCACGCAGCCGCACGTACGTACCATGCGCAAGATCGATTCGAGCTCGTCCTTGGACTCGTACACTGGAAGGTCGAGTCTGCGACGTCCACCAAACAGTCCGTTAGTTCGTCCAGCGTCAAGCCGCTCACTCACTCAAACCCACAGAGACGCACCTGTTGAGACACGTGCTCGCATGCGGCAGCACCGTGTAGACTTTCGACAGCGCGGTCGTGAGCTGGATCGTGAAGAACTGGATCGAGCCGTCCATGCCTGTGAGGCCCTGGAAGCCCTCGACTGGCACGCCGCTCGAGCCCGTGACGTACTGGAGCAACCGACCGCGCGCGTCTTGGCTAAAGCTCTCGACGATCTCCCAGAACCACTCGACGACTGCGACTTCGTCGCTCATGCTTTCGCCCAGTAGTCGCACGTCAGTGTGCGCGCGCCAGTCTGCGGCGTCAATGTACGGCAAGCCCGAGAGCACGAGGTCGAGCTCTTTGTAGTCAAAGACGTGGAGGAGCGTCTCGGGCACGACGCTCCGGAGCCCATCGAGGACGCTCGCGACCTCGTTTGCGACGCTGTCAAAGAGGTAGAACTGCACGACGCGATCGACGTACGCGTGCTTGTTCGCATTCGTCACGGCGACATCCGCGCCGTTCGGCACGAGCTCGACGGCGTCGATCGCAAACGTGAGGCAGAGCGACTCTGTGTCGTCGTGCGTGAGGACGTAGCACAGACTCGTGTACAGCGTCTCATCGAGCAGCTCGAGGTCGGCGAGACCGAGTGGTGCGCCGACGACGTGCTTGAGCAGTGGGATCGACAGCCGCACGTTCAGCACGAGCCCTTCGAGCAGCGCTTTGCCGAGGACTTTGCCAAAGAACTGACACATCTAGCGCCATCCCAGTCGTCCAAAGACACGAGCCACGTGAGTTCGACGTCTTTCGTAGGCCCAGGACTGGTGCTACCTGAGCAGGAGCTAGCTCCAGGTCGGTCAAGCTGCGTGTGAAGATGGGACGCACCTCCAAGTGGCTTCGACTCTGCGTCGCAGCGTGGCGGTTAAGCCAGTAGCCTTGGTGCGAGCTCGAGCTCGTCGGTGCAAAGACACCGAGTGCGTCCGAGAAGAGCTCGGTGCAGATCAAGTGGACCCACTCGCGCAAGATGCCGCCACCGTCGATGCCGGGCTCTTCCATAAAGTCGACACGCAAGCGGCGACGGAGCGTCGCAGTCGGCGCAGTGAGCAAGATCTGCGACGACTGCTTCAGGACGTGCTCGCGATGGACACCTACCCGAAGCAAAGAGGACATGAGTGACGGTCGTGTCCATCGCGAGAGGACACGAGTGAGTGAGAGACCGATGTGCGTACGCATGGTGTGGAAGCCAGTGACGAGCGACGAGCTGAGCTTGAGCGACTGGCGGTAGAACCACTGCGTCTTCTCCGCGAACGACAGACTCGCGACGCGCTACTCAGTCGCCAGCCATTCACACAAGCGCGCGCGTGAGTGAGTGCTAGCGCTTCCTTCGCAGCAGCAGAGGACCGGAGCTGTCTACCTGAATGTCCTTGGAGTACAGACGCACGGGGTACGTCACCTCGTCTGCCACACGCACAGTCCAGGAGCGACGGCGAGAGCACGAGAGTGAGAGAGTGGCACAGAGCGAGCGCTGACAGCGCAATCGCTACGGACCTGCTGGGCGCCACTTGACCGCCGATGCGTTGCGGTCGTCTCGTACAAACGCCTTTGCAAGAGTGAGCGCAAGTGCGAACGCTTCACTGCTGTTGTTGCTGGTCGTATCGATGTCCGACAAGCCGTTGCCATGCACAGACGACTCGGTCGACAATGTTCCGCTCCCGCCGCGCGTCCGAGCGCGCTCACTCTTGAGCAAGAGCTTCTCATGAACGATCGCACCGCGGAGCTTCGCGTACTTGCTCACGTCTGCTGCAGACACGCGCACCTGATCATCCACCCATCCGTTCACAAACCCAGGAGCAGGTCAGCGAAAGGACGTGAGGCGCTCTCTCTCTCTTGCTTGACAAGCGTCCGTGCTGCGTACCCAGCGCACAGAGCGAACGCCAATGCAGCGCTTCCACGCATGGCGCGCAAGTGCCACGCGCTGCCGCGCAGTGAGCTGTGGCTGCGGCTGCGGAGCTGCTGTCGGTAGCTGCGGTATCCGCGGTGTCGTTAGTACGCGGTAGCTCGTCTCGCCTTCGCCGTCGTCGTGGGACTCTGTTGGCTCGTTCGCTTGGGTCGTCGGCGTCTCGTGCACCACGCGAATGCGAATCGCTAACGCCATTCACACACGAGCAAGCGTCGTCGTACGTAAGCGCGCTGTCCAGGTACTCGACGTATGCGCAGAGGTGCTGGCGAGGAGGATCTACGAGACGTACGGTCAGGAGGCGAGCCACAGAGGACGCACTCGTGCGGCTGCGTCACGTCGTTCGCATGGAAGCAGACGCTGCACGTCCAGTCGCTCTCGTCACTGGAGCGCAGTCCATCGGTCCGGACGTCCGTCAGCCACAGAGCGAGGGCCATTGCCGTGTGAGCACACGAGTGAGCTACGTTGTCACTATGGGACGCCACATGCAGAGTCAAACGTACGTGCGCTTGGCGAATGCGCGGTGCTTCATGTGGCGCTCCGAGCGCTTGCAGCAGTCCCAGCACGCGCGCCAGAGCAGCGCAATGCCGACGAGCACGGCGACGCCTGCAAAGCTCATGCCGAGCATCATCTTCTCGGTCCGGTCGTCGCTCGAGTCGTCGCCATCGTCGTCGCTGCGGTTGTAGCTGCGCGAGCCATCGCTGTACGCGTTCGCTGTCACTGCAGCCGTTGCGTTAGCAGTTGGAGCGCACACGAGCGAATAGCCTACGACAGCGAGACGCACGCATTGCACGCACCAAACAGAGGCTTGGTGCAGTCGTCGCCGACTGCGACTGCTGCTGCAGCTGCGAGCGTGCGCCGAGCGCGACTGTCTGCGTCGTTGTGACGCGCATCAACCGCTGCGGCCGACGCTGCCGCACTCGCTAGCAGCAGCGCGAACACCACGCTCATATACACAGTGGAGAGGCGCATGCTGCTCTTCTCGCCATCCACCGTCCCTCTTGAAGAGCTGCTGGTGCTGGTGCCGGAGTGGTGCGGTGTCGAGCGAATCGCTCTCTTCACCATCGACCCTCTCCAAAGAAATAGAATCCTCTGAGCGTAGTGGATGATGTTGCTGCGCTGCGCTGGATGTCTGCGAGAGCCATCGCGAGCATATGCTGCGAGGTTGACGCACACACACGCGAAGCTCACGAAGTTCACGAGGCAACCTCCAGGGCATGCTCAAGACGACGCCGACTGGCGCGCCTGTCAAACAACGCTGCTTTGTCGAAGCAATGTCAGCGTGCGACGTCTCGCTGATGCAGGAAACTCGCGTCAGGAAAGGAATCCAATCGTCGATACAAACAACCAGAAAAGTAGACTCTATTTTGAACCGCATTCTCAGAAATGACAACCTGAAGCAGGACAAGGTGGTGGCGTCACGCGATCCTCGGCTGTGCACGAGCAAGCGCGTCTCGCGTCTCAGACGCTTGCTCCAGACGAGCGACGGACACGACAAGACGGTCGTTCGATCACATTCATTCGGTCATTTTGTTTGCTACTACCGTTCGCAGCAGATTCGCGCACTCGACGACTGCTCGCCAGTGCAACCTCGGGTCACGACACGCGTACTACACTCACACAGGAGCCGCTCGAGAGAGCTCCATCATCATCTTCGTCTTCTTCATCTTCTCACTCGCGGCGGTGCGTCCGTCTCCTGTCGACCACGCACTCTTGCTTCGTCACTTCCTCGTCACTCAGTTGCTCGTCCGTCGACGCACTCGCCCTTCAGACTACAAAGGCGAGTGCACCGAGTCGCATCGCCCGACCTAGTACGCCTGGCAAAACTTGCGCAAAGCGTCCGTCGCTGCGAGCGCTGCGTCGGTTCGGATCGCGTCGAGGAACGTCTGGAGCCGCGCGCGACGCGCATTCAGGACATGCGGCGTGAGGTCTTCTTGGACAAACAGCACAGCGCCGCTCGACAAGTGCGGGACCTTGACGTCCTGGAGCTTCTGCGTCTTCACTTCGCGCTTGAGCGCGTGCTCGAGCTTCTTGAACTCGTCAAACGTCGCTGTGACATCCCACATGATCACGGGGTTCATGTGCTTCTCGCTCTGGGCGTTCGAGCCACTGTTGCTAGCTGTGCAGTCGACGCGCACCATGTACAGGTCCACGGGCTTGCTCCCGTCTGTACGCAGCTGCGTGTGCGCTTTGCCGACGCGGATGTTCGCGTTCAGAAGCGACATCTGCGCGCGCCGCCGCGTTTCGCCAGCGACGACGTTCACATTCGGCGGCGCTTGGCGCAAGTGCTGGAGCAAGCGTCGGCGGATCGGCGGGAGTGTGGGCTTGACACTCGAGCTCTTTGTCGTCGCACCACGAGACTGCTGCTGAAGCTTCGTCGCAGGAGTCTTTGATAGCCCCGACGCACACGAAATCGGTGCGAGGCGCTTGGCCGAGAGCAGTGGCAGCGTCGCGGGCGACGATGGCATCGCAGCGCCTGCTTTCGGTGCTGCGGTCGCATCCGCGGCGCTGTAGCTCGGACTCGAGGATGCCGATAGGAGCTGCTGCTTGTGCATAAGTTGCGCCGGTCCGTGCGCGAGCACCGTGCAGGACGAGAACGTCGCGAACGTAATGAGGCTCGAGACGAGACCGTCCGCGAGCACGGGCACCGCCATGTACGCTGCTTGCGAGACAGCGAGACACGCACTGCTCGCTGCCGTCGCGACTGCCATCTTCCGCAGCATGTCGAGTGCGAGGTGGCAGAGCGCAGCTTCGAGGTTCGAGAGCTTCGAGAAGCGGAAGCCGTGAAAGTGCAGCACGACATTTGGGACGACTGCGTTCACCTCCATGATGCTCGTGAGTGGGGTCGGCGGCGTTGCGCGCCAGCTGGTGCTTGCTTGGTCCTTTCTAGACGGGACGCTGCGCTGTGCAGGCGTAAAGCGGCTGTGGTCGTGCAGCGCTTGTGGAGTTGTTTGTTGCTCTACTGCGGACTGCGGTCGTCCGAGTGCGAGCGGTTGCGAGAGAGTACTCGGCTGCGAGTTGGGGCTGTGAGAGTGCGGAAGAGAGCAAGCAAGAGCTCTCGTGACGGGCGGGGCTTCTGTACGTAGGTAGGGAGCTGTTCACACACACGCGCTTTCACACACGACTGCTTCGTTCGCAGACGCGTGGGCGACGTGGACAGCGGTGGTGGCGGAGGTCGATCGCGTTCGCGAGCGCGAGCTTGGTTTGTGGCAGCGCACGCAGCGCGGAGCTTGCTCGCGGTCTTTGTGCGTGTGGCATGTGGCATCGCTCCCTCGTTTATTGCACTATCATGATACTGCTCCAGACATGTCTGGACCGGCTTGCTGCTGAATGGATAGGGAAAGGAGGAGGTGATGGGCGGACTGGCAATGGAGATGAGCAGCATGAGCAGCATGAGCTCGAAGCGATCACCTGTGGCCATCGCAGACGCTTGCGATCCACGTGCCTCCCATGTCCTTGGCTGCCACACGCGAGCACGGCGCCTTTCAACCAGCTCGGTGCTCTGGCATGTAAAACTTGGTACGGAACCACCTGGCGACCCAAGCAGCAGAGGCTCTACGACGTCATCGCTTCAGTGCGACCGACGCTCAATGCGCCTGCCCGTCTCTCCCAGCGCGCGCGCTCTCTCACACACACGGGATCCAAACGCAACAGGGTTGTCGATTCATGCACAAGCGCATCGAGGCCACCACCTCGAGTCGTCTCGCGGGTCTGCTACTTGAGACGCTGCGCGACGGCATCGAGGAGCTGGTCGGTAAAGTGCATGTCGGCTGTGCGGACCGTGAGGTCGACAAAGCCGCCGCTGCGGATCTTCACGTGGATCAGCGCGACGTGCTCCGAGTTCACGAGGCGACACGCTGCAATCGCTTCGTTCGCTACAGGCGCAGTCAAAGCGACAGAGGCTGTCAGCGCACGCTGTCCCGAGTCCAGAGGCGACAGACAGCATACACAAGCGCTCGCACGTACTCGCAGCGATCGCTTCGACCGTGTGGACTGAGAACTGGTGCATGCGGCTCATAAAGTCGTCGAGCGTCCGGATCGAGCTCGGCGCGACCTTGGTCTTCTTCTCGCACGGACACGTGCCCCAGCGCGCACCAAAGTCCTGCGTCGTGATCTGCCACGGCTCGAGCGGCTTGCCATTGTACTGGAAGCCAGCGTTGTGGCCACTGTGCGACAGCTCTGCACCGACAGATTGACACAGAGACAGGCACAGGCGTACAGGTCAGGACCTGCACAGAGAGACACGCACAGCAGCTACCAGCGCATCACGACGCGAGGACGCACCGTTGACACTCGACGTGAGCCCTGAGAGGTTGAACGGATCGAGCGACATCGCAGGCGCTGGCGTTGGCACTGGCGCACCCATGCCAAATGGGTCCACGACTGGCTGCTGCTGCGGTGGTGGCGGCTGGCTGTACGCTGGCGCTGGCGCATCAAAGATGTCGAGCAAGTCGACCTCGGCGCGCGGTGGCACTGCCGCAGCTGCTTGGTGCGGCGGCTGCTGGTAGTCGACTGGGGCATTGTGCGCTTGCTCTTGACGCGCAGACGTGCGGCGCGACGACACAGCAGTTGGACGGTTCGCGCTCGTGCGGCGAGTCGTCGTGAGTGTGCTGCGCACGCTTCCGCTCACGCGCCGTCCTGCTGCTGGAAGCGGCGCTGGTGCACCAGGGATGCCGCCAAAGATCGCAGACGCGAGGATCTGGCGCTCATCGACGTGGCCACTGTCGTCGCCGTCGTCGTGGCCAGCGTCGCCTGGGTAGCCGCCAGCACCACCCAGCGCGTAGTCTGGCTGCTGTGGGGCACCGTATCCGCTCTGCGACAAGTGCTGCGGCTGGTGCGGCGCCATGCCACCTGAGTGGTACGGGTCCGGTGCGCCGCCGCCCATCGGCGGTGCGCCAGTCACCGGGTCTGGCACGTTGCTGCTGCTGTTGTTGTTCAAACCAGTTGGACCCCAGACATTTTTCACGCCGCGGCTCGAGCCGCTGTAGCCGCCTGCGTCGGGGCCACCGGCCGCGCCGGGCCACGCACCGCCGCTTCCACTGCCTGGCGCACCACCGACACCAGCGTTGTGCGGTCCTGAGTTCGGTGCTCCCCACTGGTTCGTGAACGGCTTTGCAGCGTCTGCGACTGGGAGCTTGACCGAGTACGGGATCTCTGGCTTCTTGTACGCCTCAAAGTTCAGACGGTTCGACGTGTTCGCTTGTCGGTCAAAGTCTTCGTCGTCCGAGTCCTCTGGCGGGTCGTACAGCGGCGCGCCTTGTGCAGCGGCGCGCTCGACGAACGCCGAGAGGAACGAGAGGTCCGAGTCGACTTCAATGTCTTCGCAGCTCGCGTCCTCTGGGAAGACCTCGGTCATGAGCGACATCGTCTTCGTCACGGCCAAGTACTCGAAGCAGCGCTGCTGCAAGTCCGTGCTGCGGCTCGTCTTGTACTTGTGCATCATCGCATCGGCGATCTCGATCGTCCGGCCCATCTGCGCCGTGATCTTCGTCACAGCACTGAGGACGTAGCCGCGCGTCGTGTCCTCTTGCTCAAACGGCCGGTCGACGAGCTCGCACAGACGCTCGCAGATCTCATCGAGCTCCATCGTCTCGGACAAGTAGCCGTACTCACCCAAGACCCACGCCATGGTGCACACGAGGATGTCTGGGAGCACTGGGCGTTCGAGCAAGTCCAAGTACGTGTCGACAGCGTCGCGACGGAGCTCCATGTCCTGGTCTTCGTCTTCGCCACTGCCCTCTGCGATCAAGCGCAGGAGGTTGTGCGCGACCTCTGGCCGCACGAGGTCGCCGCCGAGCTCAAAGACGTTCGTCATTGTCTGGATGTACCACGCATTGCTCGGCGCGTAGCGCTCCGCGCACTGCGTGATGCGCGACACGAGCTCCGTGCGGAGAAAGACGTCCGAGGCATCACGGAGGAACTGCGTAAGCTTGTCCGAGATGAACTCGACGTTCACGGGGTTCGTCATGCGGTAGAGCAGGTCGAGCGTCTTGCGCTTGAGGGTCTCGTCTGGGTCTTCCAAGCAGTCGATCACTGCCATCTGGTGCGCAGCAGCGTACCGCGGGTGGTCTTTCACGATCGCCGCCAAGCCTGTGACGCCCAAGTACTTGAGATTGTGATTGTCGCTGCTGATGAAGCGCGAGATGCTCGCTGCCGCCGCGTCCAAGAGCGTGCTGTTTGGGTAGATCGTCGTGACCGTGCGGACGCACTCGTAGATGATCGCGTAGCCAACGTTGATGCCGGTGTCAGCGCGGCGC
The DNA here is from genome assembly GCA_023333885.1 of Globisporangium parvum. NCBI lineage: Eukaryota > Oomycota > Peronosporomycetes > Pythiales > Pythiaceae > Globisporangium > Globisporangium parvum. Next base: position 35,451 of record JAASFT010000030.1, read on the forward strand.
ATGACGTCGTGGAGGACTTCGTACATGCCTTCGCTCGTTTGCTGGTCCGCTTGGCCCAAGAGTGCGAGGATCTTGAGCAAACGGATCTGGATCCACGGCGCGGGGATGCGGTGGTAGTCAAACTCCCGGGGCAAGCGGTGCTCCGTGATCTGCTTCAGGATGCTCACGAAGCTCGGGACGAGGTCCTTGTAGTCACTCGGACTCACGAGCGCAAGGTCGTGGAGGATACAGAGCGCGGCGCCCATGACACTCGGGTCGCGGTCGCACAGTGTCCGACGCAGTGCGTCCCCAGTGTCGCTGATTGTCTCCGGGTTGAGCTGGTGGAACCGATGGACTGCCATCACCGCTTTCTTCCGCACGAGCTCCGCGTCGTGGCGCAAGAGGTCGAGGATCATCGGCTGCACGGCGGGGATCATCTCGACGGTCACGAGCTTGCACACGGCCATGAGCGCCGAGCAGACTTCGAGGTGGTTCGACGACTGCAAGTCGCGCTGGAGCTGGTTGATGATCATGAACCGGAACTCGTGCGTCGGCGAGAGCACGAGGCTGCACGTGAGGTACCCCACGCGCTTTTGCATGAGGTTCGTCGCAGCCGTCATTTCGACGGCTTTGATGTACCCAAACGACGCGTCGTGGCCGAGCATCTCGACGTACATGAGACGGATGAGGAACTCTTTCTTCTTCTTGTTCACTTGCGAGCCCGCGCTGCTCGACGTCGCAGTCACTTCGCTCAGCTTGCGCTTGAGCTGCGCGACTTCATGGATAATGATGCGGTCCTCCTCTTGCTTCGACTTGCTCTCGCCAATCGACTTGACGAGCTCAAAGAACTCTTTCGAGAGGTGGCCGCCCGACATAGTGGCGGTGATCGGTCACGGCACGCGCTTGAGCTCGCGCACACAGAGAGAGAGAGCGCGCGTGCGTGCGCTGGTCGTGTGACGAGTACGAGAATGGGGGGAGCGAGGATATGAGCGCGATGGTGCCACGTGGTAGCGTTTAGTGACTTAGTGACATTGCATTTCTGTTAAACCACACAACTGCTGTGACTATATAGCTAATATCCGATAACTCAACAGCTCGACAAACACCAGCAGCAGCAAGCAAGCAAGCGAGCGAGCGAGCAGCCATGAGCAGCAGCGCTGGCGACGACTTGCGCGACGACGTCGTGCGCAAGTACGGTGTCGCCAAGATCTTCACGCCGCAGGTGCGTCTCTCGTGCTCGGATCTGCTGTGATTGCAGTAGCAACTGCGCAGCATCAGCCGGCGTCGCAGACCGACAAGACTGCTGGTGTGCGTTTAGGACGACGAAGAGCAGGATGTCGTGATGACAGCGCTGAGCTTCCACCAGCAAGGCGGAGTGTGCGTAACGGCGCGCAACGACGGCGTCGTCTCGGTGCTTAACTGCTTGAGCGGCATGTACGTCTGCAACTCGCGCGTCTCCTGCCTCGCATCTCGTGCAGCACCGATGCTCACGCACTCTTTTCGCTCTCGTCCATACACGACAGGGTCACAAAGACGATCTTGACGAAGCGCTACGGCGTCGACCTCGTCAAGTTCACGCACCACCCAGACTGCATCCTGTTCTCGTCGAAGAACGACGGGAACGACCGTACGTCCCACGCACTCACTGACTGGCTGCGCGCCGTGCGACTGGAGTCGCACTGACGACTCGCTCGTCCACGGCTGCGCTGCAGATCGCATTCGCTACCACTCGCTCTTTGACAACAAGTTCCTGCGCTACTACAGCGGCCACACTGCGAGGTACGATCTCTCTCCCGGTCGCTCCCATGCGTCGACTGTCGCTCATGCACTGATGCGACCCCCGCTAGAGTGACGTCACTCATGATGCACCCAACTGCAGACGAGTTCCTCTCGTGCTCGCTCGATGGCACAGTCCGTCTCTGGGACTTTCGTGGCCCCGACGCGCGTGTACGTGACACAGACACGCTGGCACAGCTCCGTGACTGCTACTGCTGTTGCACTCACGGCTTGGCGTCGGCTGCTGCTGCTCGTACTAGGCACTGATCCGCATTGACCACCACCCAGCCGTGAGCGTCTGTGGTGCGTACGACCAAGAGGGCGTGGTCTTTGGCGTCTACACCGACGACCACCTCGTGCGCATGTACGACGCGCGGAACTACCAGGACGGTCCATTCGGCAAGTTCTCGCTCTACGACACGACCATCCTCAGCGTCCTCGAGCCGTACTTGCAGCGCGTGCAAGCGCCGAGCTTGAACGCGAAGAAGCTCCACGCAGTCGACATCAAGTTTAGTCCGGACGGGAACCAGCTCCTCGTTGCGACGAACCGCGGCGTGGTGCTCCACCTCGATGCGTTCGAAGGCCACTTGCTCCACCTCTTCACGAAGCACATGGACGACGCACTGCTGCACACTGGCGGCAACACGGCAGCGCTCGAGAGTCTCCAGCTCGGCAGTGCGTACTCGCCCGATGGCGCGTACGTTACGATTGGCTCTGCCGACGGTCGCGTCGTTGTCTACCAAGCAGCTACTGGCGAGCACGTCCACACACTGGCGCGCGGTCACGACGGACCTGTCGCCGACTTGCAGTGGAACCCGCAGCGCCACATGCTCGGGAGCGTCGGCGGCAACTCGACAGTGCTCTGGACGCCAGGACCCTAGTAGTCGGAGCAACTGCGTCGCTGGGAGTCCACACGATAGGCGGAATGACACGTTGTGATGGCCACTGTCGTGTGTGAATGTGTTAGCTGTGTGTACTGGCGCCATGGCTCGTTGTCCTGGACGCCACTGCTGCGCTGGAGTTTCAACGAGTCGATGTCAAGGCAGTGGCAGTAGTCAGCGACAGCGACAGCGTGAGCGAGGTCGCAGACTGCTTGTGCGATCTAGTCGCTGCTACTGCTGCGCTGGCAGCGACCGCGAGCGACTGCGCAGTGTCACCGGGCAGTGAGCTAGCGACTGCAGTGCGTAGCGCGTGCTCGAGTGGACCAGACAGCTTCAGTCGCAACACAAGTGAGAGGGCGACGGTAGCGACAGAAGATGCTGGTGCTGATGCTGAAGCTGCTGATGCTGGTGGCGCTGTTGCAGAGAAGCAGGCACATCATCAGCGTGTCGAGTCGGACGAAGACGCTTCGGTGCGTTTGCGTTTGCTCAGAGCAGAGCCCGGTCTGTACGAAGCTGCTGCTGCGACGCCAGCGACTCACTGACGTCCATGTCTCGTGACCACGAGTGTTCGGCTCCAGACAGAAGCTTCCGAGCAAGTGCGCTCTGACCGAGCGACTTGCAACAGTTGGGTACATCTTGCCTCGCGTGGTCGCAAGCTGAGAACCACACACATGCTCAGTCTCGGATCTGCTCGCGATCGGCAACAACTAGCGCGCTCTCGCTGCTCCAAGCTACGCACCACTCGCATGAAAGTCGCAGTCGTCGGCTGCACGCACGGCGAGCTCGATGCGCTGTACGCAGAAGTGGACCGGCGCAATGCAGGTGCGGCTCCGCATGACCGCATTCGTTTGCTGATCTGCTGTGGCGACTTTGAAAGCCTCCGCAACACGCACGACCTCGCATGCAAAGCGAGCCCGCCGCGGTATCGCCACATGAACGCGTTCCCCGAGTACTACTGCGGCACAAAGCGCGCATCTGTGCTCACGGTCTTCATCGGCGGGAACCACGAAGCGTCGAACTACCTCCAAGAGCTCCGCTACGGCGGCTGGGTCGCCCCCAAGATGTTCTACCTCGGTGCGGCAGGCGCGATCAACGTCGGAGGCATCCGTCTCGCAGGGCTCTCGGGCATCTATCACGCACGCCACTACCGCAAAGGACACTTTGAGCGACCGCCGTACGCGGACGACGCGCTCCGGAGCGTCTACTGCGTGCGCGAACTCGAGGTGTTTCGGCTCGCGCACCTCATGCGCCGCGTCGATGTGTTCCTGTCGCACGACTGGCCAACGCACATTGAAGACCACGGGGACCTCGCAGCACTGCTCCGGGTGCGACCCGACTTCCAGCAGAGCATTGCCGCGAATCGGTTTGGCAACCCAGGTGGCGAGCGCTTGCTCCGGACGCTGCGACCAACAAAGTGGCTCGCAGGACACATGCACGTGCGCTTTGAAGCGGTAATGCGCCACACGCCAAGCAGTGGCGATGGCGACACGAGTGCTGTCGACGAGGACACTGCGACTGCAGGCAGTGCAGCCGGCACCAGCGAGCAGACACACTTTCTCGGACTGAACAAGTGCATGCCTGGGCAAGCGTGTCTCGAGGTCGTCGACCTGTCGCCTTCAGGACGCAGCGAGGACGAGCACGAGCATGTGGGCGACACTGTCGACGAGAACGAGACGGACGATCTCCGCGTCTTCATGGACGTCGAGTGGCTCGCAGTGCTTCGTGCGACGCACCACTTGGCGACTCGCAGTCGACGACCCGTGCGGCTTCCGGACGAGCTCCTCGAGTTCGATACTGAGTGGACCGAACACCGACTCGACGAGGTGTATCGCCGACCAGAGCATGCGCACCGCAAGCGGGGCGAGTGGCCATCGGATTTCGCAAAGACAGCCCCGGCGCTAGGAGAGCACGAGTCCGCGCGGATGTACGACCTCGGGAACCCGCAAACCGATGCTCTGCTCGAGCTACTGCAGCTGCCACATGCCGTGACGACACCGTTCGAAGGCGAAGCATGAGTGCGTAGCTCCTTTGGATTCACTTCAATGCAAACCTACGGACGACCTCTCCCGTGTGAGCAGGTTCGTGCCGAAGTGCTTCGGCTCCGAGCTCGCGATCGTTGTGTACTTGCTACGACAGCACTTGCGTGGCGCTCAGCACTGGACGAGCAAGGTGTGCGGGACGAGGACGAACTGCGAGCACCAGTTGCGTCAGGTGGAGGATGTTGCGCTTGCTATCCAGTCTTTTAGGTGCTAGTGGCTAGTCGTTTGATTGGGTAAACAGCAACAGCAGCAGCAACATGAGCTCCGCCACCTCGAAGCTCCGCGTGCTCTGTCTGCACGGCTACGCGCAGAACGGCGAGACGCTGCGCGGCCGCATCGCAGCATTCCGCCGCGCATTCAAGTCGAGCGTCGAATTTGGTGCGTCTACATCTGCACGATTCGTGATGCTCTCGCTCGTCGCGATCGTCGTGCTCGCTCGCCACCCACGTCCATGCGTGCCTGTGTGCTCGGCTCGCTTGCTAACCCACGCGCGCGACTGCTATCACGCGTGCGCGGATGCACGGCGGCAGTGTGTGTGGATGCGCCGATTGTGATCGAGAACGACCCGTTCGCTCACGCAAAAGAGACTGCGAGGTGCGTCGTTGCACGTGTGCACCAACCATCGCGCCATTGCACCATCGCCTCTCATATCATCGCCACTGAGTGCGCAGCGACGCTGAGAAGAGCGACGGCGTTGAGCAGCAGCAGCAGCTGTCGTGGTTTGACTTCCACGTGGACGACACGACTGGCAAAGTGACGCTCTCGCGCGTCGATGAGGCGATCGCGTTCGTTGCAGCGATCTGCCACGAGCAAGGGCCATTCGACGGCGTGTTTGGCTTTAGCCAAGGCGGCACAGTCGCTTCGCTCGTCTTGCAGCGCCAGCGTACGTCTCGCTACCGCTCTCTCTCTCTCCTGTCCGAAGACTGCACTGGCGACATGGCTGAGGTGCTCGTACTCCCACACTCACATGGCGTGTGTGCGTCTGTCTGTAGACGAGAAGCCCGAGGACTGGAGCTCGCTCTTCCGCTTTGGCATCTTCGTTGCAGCGCCGCAGTCGCGTGACCCGGCGTTCGGGAACCCCGAGCTCACGCTTGCGATCCCATCGCTGCACGTGATTGGCGAGACAGACGCAGTCGTCGATCCCGCGAGCTCCAAGCGCTTGGCCGCAGGCTTTGTGGATCCGCAGGTGTTCCTGCACGCGGGCGGACACTACGTCCCCGCGAACAAAGAGCCGAAGGACGCGTTCCGAGACTTTTTCAAGCGTCTCAAGGAGCTCGAGAGCACGGAGCACTAGCTCAGCAGCCGCATCGCACGCGAGCGCACGGTCCTGCATCGCCACTACTGCATCGTGCATGGCAGGACGTGGCACCAACGTACGACATCGAAGCCCAATAGAGAGTGTGCACTTGCTTGGAAGCGTCGGTCTCGAGCCACGCGCTCAGTCGTGACGCCTGGTCACGAGTCGTCGTGGACGCCAGGAAGCTGCTCGACGACGCGAGCGAGCACTGCTGTGCAGACGTCCACGATCCTAGCGTCATCGTTGGCAGTGATAGTGCTGTTGCTGCTGCTTGGAGGCTGCGAATGCGCTGCATCGCGCGCGAGCGCGTCTTCTCGCGGCGTCGTTGAGGCAACAGAGCTGAGCTCACTGCGAACATCGTTGAGCACTACTGCGACTACGTCCTGGCATCGATCATCGGCAGCAGCAGCAGCTCCAGCAGGCGATGCACGCTCTCTGTCTCTCGCTTCGTCGCTTGGTGGCGCAGCGGCAGCAGCGTCTCTGTACTCTTCCGTAGCTCGTTCCAGCTCAGCAACAGCAGCGTCGAGTGCAGTAGGACTCGTACTGTCGTCACCGCCACCGTCCGTTGCCTCGAACTGGCGGAGTGTCGTGGCATCATCGCCGGCATTCACGTTCACCACCCTGCGGCTGCTGCTGCTGCTGACGTCAGATCCCACAGGAAGCTGCAGCGGATTTTGTGATCCCTCTGTGCCATGTCCAGTCGCTGCTTCTATCGGAGCGCCAGCTCCATTCGCTGCCATCGCTCTCTCACTTGTGTTGCGACTGAAGCTGTCTGGTCCACTCGAGCACGCGCTACGCACTGCAGTCGCTAGCTCACTGCCCGGTGACACTGCGCAGTCGCTCGCGGTCGCTGCCAGCGCAGCAGTAGCAGCGACCAGACCGCACAAGCAGTCTGCGACCTCGCTCACGCTGTCGCTGTCGCTGACTACTGCCACTGCCTTGACATCGACTCGTTGAAACTCCAGCGCAGCAGTGGCGTCCTGGACAACGAGCGCTGGAGGTAATACCGAGTCTGCATCTGCACACTCCACGACTGGCTCGTACGTTGTAGCCATCAGACCTACGGCGTGCGTGTCAGCTTGGAGCTCCTGCGCGTTGACTTCAGCACCAGCAATGCTGGACTCCAGCTGCTGCCAAGGCAGACTCGTAGGCGTCACTGTGTCGGCGCTTTGTTGCACTGCTGCACTGCTGCTCTTGACAGTCGCTTGGTCAGCTGCACAGAGCGCCGTTGTCGTCACGATCGCTCCTCGTGGAGCAGACTCGGCCTGTTCGGGCATGGAGGTGTCACGAGCCACGTCCTGCGCTAGTACAGAAGCCTCTCGAGGCGCTGCGACTGTGACGGCTGCCGCAGCGATACCAAGCACCGAGCTCTTGATGAACGCCTGCACTTCATGTAGTTCTGAGCGCACAGCTGCTGCAGCAGTGTCTTCAAGCGCCATGAGCACGCGCTCTGCCTCGAGCGCTTTGGAGAGTAGAGCTGCGCGCAGTGCGTCTCTCGCTGCACGTGCGGTTGCGCATCGCTCTCCACGCTCGGTGCAGTGCGCAGCTACATCCTCTGCGATCATCTGCTGTGTCTCGCGCACACATGCGTCGAACTCAACTCGCCATCGCCGCTTCTCGGCCTGCCACGCCATGTCGATAGTAGCTAAGCGCCGACTGCTTTGCTCCTCCTGCTGGTCTCGAAGTCGTCGGGTGAAGCGCTGTCGCGTGCTCTCTTTGCGTCGGTACACACGCACAACAAACGGCGTCACGCGCTTGCCGTGCTGGAGCGCTGGGACGCCAGCACCGTACGTCTGCACGCAGTCAAAGTGAGTTTGGATGGACTCGGCAATGCCGCGCCAGTGCCACCACGGTGTGGTGTAGCGCTCTCGGAGCTCTGTCGCGTCGTCCTCGCTTTGTTCGGCGTCGTTGCTTGGCAGCACTGCGTCACCAGTGCGCGAGCCGTAGCACGATACAACGATCCAGACACCGCCCGGTGCGACGCAGCGAGCGATCTCGCGCAGCATGCGCTGGAGCTCGTCGCAAGTGCCGTCAAGGCGCGGCGCGTAGACGTAGCTCGAAGCAGCCATGTCAAGCAGCGCTTTCGTGAACACGCAGTCAAAGAGACTGTCAGGGAAGCACAGCGCAGTTGCGTCCATCTCGTAGAACCGCGCGAACGGCAGCAGGTCGTCGCCGCACTGTGCGCGCTGCCACGCGAGCTTCGACGCTGCAACGTCGACACCGACGACGCGACTGTATCCGCGCAGCACCATGTCGCGACAGACACTCGACGTCCCGCAGCCGAGGTCAAGGAAGAGCCCATGGCGACGCGGCACGTGCTCAAAGAGGATGCCGCACAGGTCACTGAACTTGACAAAGAAGTCGAGGGCGTCGTGCGAGAGCAACGGTGCAGTCGTCGCCGTGAGCCGACTGCTGCTATCGCTGCTGCTCTGGTGCCCACGTGCTGCTGGTGCAAGAAGCCGCTGCTGGAGCTTTGCGTGCTGCTGCGCACGTGAGAAGCGATGCGCAGTGTCCAGCTTGCGGTGATGGCGACGATGAGGACTTGAGACGTCGTCGTCGTTTGCCTCTGCATGTGGCGCGAACGCTAGGTCTGCTGCATGGACAAACGCTTCTCGGTACGACCGACACACTGGCGCTGAGTGCGTGCTGCGCGTCGGTAGCTCAGTCTCATTCCACAGCCACGACGGCGCTGCACTGGTGTCGTGCATCGCTACTGACAGCACTGGGATGTTCTCAATCAGCCTCGGGCTCGAGAGCTTGCACATACCGGACTGTACGCTGAGCGCACTGAGCGAGCTGACACCTGACGAGTCCGAGAGACTCGATGCCAAGCCATCGCCATTGTCGTCGTCGTCACCGATACCCAAAGCGCTCGCTAGGTCGAGCGAGAGATCGTCTGCGGCCGACACGCTCTCACTACTGCTACTGCTACTGCTCTTCTTGCCACTGCTGGTCGAGACGGAGCCAGTGCCGAGCCACAGCGCCATCATGCTCACGCCTGACGCAAACGCACCAACATCGACTGAGTTGTTGTCGTCGGCGCTGCTCGCCGCACTGCTTGTTCGTAGCGACGGTGTCTGTATGCTGAGGTTTGACGCAGTTGATGACCGCAATGACGGGACGCCTGAAGCGCTGCGCACGCACTCGCTGTTCTCCCGTGCGCGCGGTGACTGCGCGTTGTTGTTGTTGCTGCTGCAGCTGACAAGCCAGTGTGGTGCCTCGGAGCTCTCGCTGTCACTCGAGCACCAGTGCGCACTGCTGCTGTCTTTGTGCCGCAGCGAGCGCTCGGATCCAGTCGATAGTGAAGCACAGCACTCGTCCGCGATGCCCTGGTTACCGGTGTGTTGCATAGAGGCATCCGTGCTGTCGCCTTTGCGGACCGCTGCAGATGCTGCTGCTGTTGGACTCGCACTACTGACGGATGCAGCGCCATCATGCCACCACCACGCGAGATCACACGCGAGCAGCTTGCAGCTCTCATCTTGCTGATTGCTCGCGTCCACGCTCAGCTGCGCTTCGCAAGAGCTCTTGGTTGGCACGTCAAGAGGTTCGAGCTTGCTCGCAAGCATCACGAGCGAGCAGCTTGAGCGCGCAGAGCAAAGTGTCCCTTCATGCTCAACAACAAATGGCGAACAAGTGAATGCAGATATACATAGTGTACGCAAGTCAGCATGCAGTTCATTTATCGATACATCGTGATGAACAGCTCTCTCACAGCAGATCACGGAGCTGCGCACTGTCGCGGATGTTGTCGAGCACAGCGAGGCACGCGCGCAAGTTCACGGCGCGAAAGTGCGCGTCGAGCTCGGTCCGGAGCTTCGGTGTCTTGGCGTTCGCAGCGAGGCTTTTGCTCAAGTGGTCGTACACAACGAGGATCAGAAACTGGTTGAGCACACAGACCTGGTACGCGCGTGTCCAGTCAGCGAGTCCAAGTGCTGCTGCTGGTGCGTTCGAGCCAGCTTGCTCCCTTCGCACAGTTTCGTGATACAGTGTCAAGCTTCGGGCTTCGTGGACGCGCCGGTCTGGGTGCGTCACGCTCACAATGAAGAAGAACGCGAGGTCGCGCATGGCATTCCCTTTGCCGCACGTTGCCCAGTCGAGGAGCCACACGCGGTCGTCGTTGTCGGCCACAGCTCCTGCTGTTGCTGGAAAGAGGATGTTTGCAACGTGGTAGTCGCCGTGGATGAGCGTCTGCGGACCGCGCTCGACTGCGACGTGCGTCGCCTCGAGAAGCTCGGAATGTGCACTGAGGTGTTCGCACAGTGCAGCGAGCCGCTCGCGGTCGCGCTGCTCGAGCGGGATGTCGTCGAGGTACGCGCGCCAGAGCTCTGGGAACTTCTCGCGCTTTGCCTCGCCACTGAGGTTGCTGCCAATGCCAGCAGGCACTGCGAGTCCGTCGCAGTCGTGGGTCCACAGCCTCGCGTGCATCTGCGCGAGCTTGGTCACGAGCACAGCGATGCGGTCGGCGGGACAGCCATCGACACACGTGAATGTCTCGACAGCTGGTACGCGTTCGAGCACAATAAGTACGCTGGACGTGAAGATCGGCGTTGGGATGCCGAACGGCAAGTCGCTGGCACTGCTGCTGCTGCTGCCATTGCGAAAGCGGCCGTAGAAGGTCGACTCGACCTGGAACATGCTCTCGAACGGGAACTCGGGTCGGAGGAACTTCGCGACGAGATGCTTCTCGACAGTCGCAGCGCTCTGTGAGGACTCGCGCACAAGTGCCGTCACGGCGACCACTTCCGAGATCACGCCGACTTCGAGCGGCTTCCACTCAAAGCCCGTGACTTCAAGCGCTGGTGCACCAGAAGCAGAGCGAGCCGCTGCCAAGATGTGCTGCAGAAACGCGTTCGTGAGCAAGTCTGGGCGGGTCGGGATCGCATCGGCGCGCTCGCTGTCGAGGCTGCGCAGCGCGTGCGACTCGCCAGTCGTCATGCTTCTGCTCCTAGCTCGCTTGCTCGCTTGATCGCTTGATCGCTTTGGTGCTCGCTTGATCGCTTGATGTGAAGTGGTGTCGTGAACATGCTTGTCAAAATGAAGAATCCCTTGTTTTTCGCTCTATCGAAAAATGCAGAGAGTCCAGATCTGCTCAAAACAAATAGATAATTCAACTTGATCAATCTATTCAGAAAATGCTATACATTGAAGGTTCTTGTTTTTGAACTCCACCAATCAGCGGCGTCGAAAACAACCGTCAACAAATATATGTACGACCACACCACACTACAGACCTAGTTTTTTCACTATCGTTTGTTCATTTAGAAAGGACTAATGACTTGGTGTTTGCATGAATTAGTCCAGTAGAGGACATTTTCTTACAAACACCAAGTGACTAGTCCTGTCGATTTAGAGAGGGTTTAGACTCCTTTTTGGAAATTATTCGTAGACTGACCCTCTTTTTTTCACTATTGTTGAATTGTATCCCTTTACAACAGCAATCGACAGACATGCGCAAAAGGGATTAGATATTGAAGGTGAAGAAAGCGGTACAGTGATCTCCTGAAAGCGGTACCTAGAGTGCCACAACACCTCGCGCGTCGAGCTCGCTTCTCGCACTTTTGAATCGCCCCGCCGCCCGCCACACACGCACGCGCGATTGTGTGTGCGCGCGTGGACCGTCATCACCCTCTCTGCGAACGCACGCACGGACACGATGGCCAAGTCGATCCCGAAACCAAACCCACTCTTCGATGGCCTGCTCATGCTCATCTTCGTGATTGAGCTCGGCATCATCGGCACGACGCTGTTCGAGAATGACCGCGAGATGCTCGCGTACTTGCTCGCTCTCATCGTCGTCGTTGCGATCGCAGTCGCAGTGACCAAGTACGTGTTTGCGACCGCCGGCGGCTGGTTCTCGCGCACGTTCTTGCAGCACCTCGGCGACCCGCTCAAGAAGGCCGTGACGATGAAGAAGTGGTGCGACCAGTCGTGGCAGCTCGTGATCCACGCGTCCATGACGATCTTCGAGCTCGTCGTGCTCGCGGACGAGACGTGGTGGCAAGACACTACGACGTGTGCGTTTTGCTTTCGATTGTACAGTGTGGAGCCTAGTGACGGTGTCTGTACTGACGACGCTCCTCGTGCGTGCGTGCGTGCGCGTCTGTGGCTGCAGTGTGGAACCAGGGGTCGTCGACTGGCGTGTTCCCCGAGCAAAAGTTCCTCACGAAGCTGCTCTACATCACGCAGCTGGTACGTGCAGCGGCTGCAACGAGACGTCCTTGCAATAGACAGCGCGCGTCACTCACTCCTGATCGTTTGTCGATGCAGGCGATTTGGATCTACACGGCGTTCTCGTGCAAGTTCCTCGAAGAGATCCGCAAGGACTACTTTGTCATGATGACGCACCACGTCGTGACGATTGCGCTCGTGACGTGGTCGTACGTGGTCGGGTTCTTGCCCGTGGGCGTGATCGTGCTGCTGCTGCACGACCTCTCGGACATTCCGCTCGACATGCTCAAGATGGTGAACTACCTCAAGCTCGAAGGCGTGCGCGGGCTCTTCATGAGCGAGCTCCTCTTTGTCGTCGTCTTCATTGACTGGATCTACCTCCGCATCTACCTCTACCCGACGAAGCTCCTGTACACGACGCTGATTGAGAACCGCGAAGCGTCGATGACGCTCGAAGACGCGCACGACTTTTCGCAGCTGTTCCCGAACCCGGGCCCGCCGTCGTGGCTGCTCTTCAACGTGCTCCTCGTGACGCTGTACTGCCTCCACATTTGGTGGGGCTTCCTACTCGTGCGCGTGCTCATTGGGACGCTCAAGAAGGGGACGCACGAGACCGGGAAGGAGCAGTACGAAGGCACGTCGTCCGACTCGGAGATGGAGACGTCGAAAGACGACTAGCGCAGCAAGTAGGCGAGACGAGAGAGCGACGAGTACATCGGCACTGCGCAAGCATCGCGGAGCTGCGTCCGTCCTAGAGGACGCAGTGCGTCAGCTCATCGTCCATCTAGCTGCTTCCTCTCGTCGATCATCCAATGCATGACACGCTTGCTGTTCCATTTCGCGCCAAAATCAGCCATGCAACTTGTGGTGTCCACATTGTCGAGTCCAGTGTGGTGTGAGTGTGGACATGTATTCTTCATGGAGTTCGCGCCAACAAAAAGCAACTTGCTCGACGGTCAGTCAGCGAGGCAGCAAGAGCAGCCCGAAGGTCGAAGCACCAAGCAGCTCTCTGAGGCAGCTCACATCCGCTGCAGCACATACACAACACAGGGCACGATGGCGTTTGGGCAAATGGAGCTCGCCGCAGCGATTCTCGATATCGTGTCACACCTCGACGCTGAGGTCGCGACGATCCGCATCATCATGCAGAAGCTCGCGGACCACTTTGGTGTCGACTTTGAGACCATTCGTGCGCAAAAGGCGACGATCAAGCAGCTCGTCGTGAGCAGCTACGATGCTGAACCAGAGCACCCCAGCGGCACGGACAAGGAGAACCTCGACCACCAGCAGCGTCGGCAAGCACGTGACGCTCCTGCTGCTGCTGCAGTTGCAGCGAAGAAGCCAGCGCGCCGATCGAACGTGATCTCGGACGAGAGCGACGATGATGATGACGGCGACGATGACAGCGAGAGCGAACAGAGCGACAATGCGAGCGGCGACGAAGACGCAGTCGAAGAGCGTGGCAGCAGCGAGAGCGAGAACGACTCGGAGAGCGATGCACCAGCAACGAAGCCGAAGCGAGCAGTACGTGCGTATGCGTACGGACTCTAACGTGCACGCATGAATGCTCACGTGAATGTGTTGATGCGCTTGTGGCGGCGAAGCGAGCGAGCAGGAAGTGCCCGACGCCGCCTGCCAAGAAACCGCGTGTGAGCGCTGACTCGCCGGGCTTTGCTGCGCTCAAAGAGCTCGCACGTGCAGCGCGCCTACTCTCGTGCGTACCACACTGAGTGCTGCTGCTGGAATCGCCTCTATGTCTGTGTGAATGAGCAAGCGTGCTCACGGACTCGCCTCTGGCTGCAGCCCACGCGTGTACACAGCGCTGAAGAAGCTCGAGAGCGAGCAGGAGCAAGAGGAGCACGTGCGCGAGTTGCTGCGGCGCCATGGCATTCGGTTCAACGGCCGGTACCCACAGAAGCGCGAGATCGAGAGCGTGCGGCGGAAGACCGAGATGGCTCGCGACCTCGAAGGCATTGACACGAGTCTCATTATCGACGAAGACACAAGTAGTCGACCGCGCCGCGCGTCCCGGAGCACTGGTGTGTCGTACACCGATCAGCTCATTAACCGTCCAGACTTGGACGACGAGAGTGGCGATGGCGAGGATGAGCACCCGAGCGGCGGTCGCAGTACCAAGACGCAAGGAGCAGATGCTGAGAGCGATGCGGACAAACCGCGTCGAGCGCGACCGCGCAGGCGACGTGCTGCAGGCGACAATGAGAGCGACGATGAGAGCGACGCAGCAGAAGGACGCGACTCGGACTCGTCGGAAGCCGAGTTCTGAGCACTGGTTCGTGTGCGCACGCCAGCCCATCGATCAAGTCACGTATTCCGAGTCTGAGTCTGAGTCTGATACAAGAGTTTGAAATTGAACTTGTAGTGTCTACAATTTCGAGTCAAAATCGATGCGTCCAAATATTCGTGTGCACCACGTAGTTTTGATGTACCACATGGATTTGTGTGGCAGAGCGCGCCACACGTCGATCGCGAGGCTGGGCGGCGCAGACCATTCATTTCGATAACCAGTCGTGCGGCAAATTGCGCTGGCGCTGGCGGCGAGCGTCTCCAGTTTCGAGAACCCAAACGCGAAGCAAGGATCATGCCGTCGTACAGCCAGGAACCGGAAGACGCCCAGCGCGCGGCGAAGGCGCGCGGCTCGCACCTGCGCGTGCACTTCAAGCACTGCCGTGAGGTCTCGCACGCGATCAAGGGCATGCCGCTGAGCAAGGCCAAGTCGTTCCTCTCGGCCGTGCTCGACTACAAGCAGGCGGTGCCGTTCACCAAGTTCACGGGTGGCTGCGGCCGCCACGCGCAGGGCAAGCTCCGCAACGCGCCAGGTGACAAGTGCAAGTGGCCGCAGAAGGCGACCAAGATCATCCTCGACCTCGTCAAGAACGCGGAGGCGAACGCGGAGGTCAAGGGCCTTGACACGGACAAGCTGTACATCTCGCACGCGCAGGCGAACGCCGCGATCAAGCAGCGCCGCCGCACGTACCGTGCGCACGGTCGCATTGGCCCATACATGGCCAACCCGGCGCACATTGAGCTCATCCTGACGGAGAAGCGCGAGAACGTGCAGAAGAGTGACGACAAGAAGGAGGTCAAGGTGACCCGCAAGCGCCAGGCGCAGCTCCGTCTTAAGTCGGGCGGCGGCGTGCCGGCCAACTAAGTCTACTGCCGACCAACCGTACGCGCGATCAACAGCAGCAGCCGCGAGTCGTCTGCCGCAGTCGACGACTGTAGACGCGAGGGGACTTGGGAAGCCTGGTAGACTTTCTTAATACAGCCTCGCAGAGACATGGGTTCTACACGACACGCGCCACGGCTCCGCTCCGCTTCCGTCCAGGGTCTGCGACTCTCTGCTCCTGCCGCTGCTGCTGCTGCTGTGTCTGACCCAGCTCCAGCGCCTGTCAACGGGTCGTCGTCGTCCAAGCGACCGCGTGTGTGTGTGTGTCTCCTGGTACCAGTACAGGTCCTCTTCATCAGCATCATCAGCAGCAGCAGCGACGCGTGTTCAGCGATAGAGTGATCAAGCAGCGCATGGCAACGCAAGCAACAGCGCGCGTGAGTGCATCTCTATGTATGCACGTTTGATCAGGACACAGCGATCATGACAGCCTGCTCAGGTGGATCCAGCGACTCGGGTCTGCAGTGCACAGATGCGTCTTCGAGCTGCTTGCGACTCGATACGGCAGCTGCAGCAGCAGCGGCAGTGGCGATCGCGAGCGACGGTCGGCGATCGAGCGTTGACGCTAGCACGACATCGCTCACGAGCGCACTAGCGTCGGTAGCGCACACGACTGCGCGCAGCAGTGCGACCCAGTGCTGAAGGCGCTCGAGCGACGCAAAGTGGAGGACCCAGACCTGCAGCGCGCGTGGATCCTGTATCGTCATCCACCACGCGCGTTGTCCGTCGCCAGAGACCTCTTCGACTGACGTCACGAGGCTGATGTCGTGTATCCGCATCACGCGTCGGTAGCGATCGTAGTGGAGCACGTGGCGCACTTGATCGAGCTCCAGGAGGCACTTGCGCTTCTGCATCTCGGGGAAGAAGAACCCGACCGGCTCCTCAACCCAGACCCACTCGGCGCCAGTCGCAGCGAACTCGTGCTTTTGGCGATCGTCGCCATTGACCGGAGTGTGCCGATTCTGGTTACTGCTGGGGTCGGGCTGGCACTCTGCATCACCACTGCACTCGGTTGTGTCGAGCGCTGGGACTGCCCGAGAGGCTCGATCGTGGAGCGTCCAGCGACGGATGAGTGCTTCCATTCGTCGCCGTCGTGGGTGACGATGCCACGGACACGAGCGCCTCGTTGTCCAGTGCGTATGGCAATGTGTGTGCTGGAGCGTCGGACGCACCTGTTGTCGTGCAGTGGCGGACCCGCTCATCTGATAAGAAGCGTTCACAACAAGATCCGCATGATGTGATGCGGATCCGCTTGCTATTATAAGTGTCTTGTGTGTCCTCGTGCGTGCGCCATTGCCAAGATCGAGGAGTGTGAGCTGTGCGGGCGGCTGCTAGCTACTTGCTGTCCAGGAGCACATAAGACGCAGAAGCACTCGTGAGCGACGCTTCACGCACGTCGAGGCAAGACACTCGTGGCTTGATTGGCATCACTTGAGTTGCGTACTTGTTCAAGTTGACATGCGTACGTTTTCAAAAGGACACGGTACGACAGATTATCTTCGATTCACTAGGGTGTCGAGACGCCATGAGATCTTGATAGTGACATCAGCGAGGTACAACTTGTTCGCGCCATTTGGTAATCTTGGCGCCAAGACCGTGCCAAGATTGGCGAGCGCAAGCGCGCGCTTAGGCCACTCGAGCATCGCGCGCGCAGTGCAGCAGCAGCACCAGCAGCAGCAGTAGCAACGTCGAAAGCGATGAGCGGGACGAAGCCGAAGCAGCAAAAGTCGCTCCTGAGCTTCTTCAGCCCGCCAGCGAATAGCAGTGCGAAGAAAGCGACGCCGTCGCCTGCAGTCGCGAATGGCAGCAGCGCGAAAGCCAAGAGCTCTGGAACGAAAGCCAAGACGCCCACGAGCGCGAGTGCGAGCAAGAAGAGCTCTACGAGCTCAACCAAGAAGCGCACTGCTGCATCTGCTACGGATGCAGATGCCGATGGCGTGACTCGCAAACGCATCGAGTTCTCGCCGAAGCCCACGAAGCCGCAGTCGGATGCGCAGGCGAACGACGACGAGCCAATGGAGTCATCTTCAGTGAGTCCAACGACAAGCTCGAATCCACTCGCTGGCACGAAGCGCAAAGCGTACGAAGACTTTCTTGGCACGAGCTCCGAAGAGGAAGGCGATGACGACAACAAAGTCAGTAGCGCCAAGACGCGCAAGAGCACGAGCAGCAGTGGCGCATCAGACAAGACACTGCCGTCAACACGTCCAGTGCGCTCAGCTAAAGTGATTGTCGATGACGATGACGATGATAGCGACTCGGACAGTCCGCCAAAGAGCGCGTCGACTGCTGCTGTTGCTCCAGCGACTTCATCCTCTGGTCGAACGCGCCGCCGCATCACGCGCAACGTCGTCAGCAGCGACGACGACGAGTGGGATCCGCGCAGTAAGACTAGCGCGAACGATGGCGACGAGTCCGAGTTCAGCGGCGCCGAGAGCGAGAGCAATGACGACGACGATGACGATGAAGAGGACGAAGAGGAAGAGGAAGAGGAGGAGCCTGTGCGAAAGCGCCGCAAGCCAGCAGTCGTGTCGGCCAAGAAGACGCCAGCGACGCCTGCCAAGCGCACAAGCGGCGCGTCGTTCGTCTCACCGCCGGCGTCTTCCAAGAAGTCGGTCTCAACACCGTCGTCGTCTACGAAGAAAGCGCCGGCGTCGTCGGCATCTCTTGAGCCGAGTCTCGCGAGCGAGAACGCGAACGGTGCGACTGGCACCGGCTCGCACCTCCACGACACCCTTGCGTTCCTTCACGCCAAGCGCCGCGATGCAAACGGGAATGCGCCGACGTCGCCAGACTACGACGCGCGGACGCTCTTTGTGCCTCCCGAGTTCCTCAAGAAAGAGACGCCGGCGATGGTTCAGTGGTGGAACGTGAAGGCGCGCAACATGGACACGGTGCTGTTCTTCAAAGTCGGCAAGTTCTACGAGCTCTTTCACATGGACGCCGACATCGGCTTCCACGAACTCGGCTTGATCTACATGAAGGGCGAGAAAGCGCACTCGGGCTTCCCCGAGACAGCGTACGCAAAGATGTCGGCGAAGCTCGTCGAGCGCGGCTACCGCGTCGCGCGCGTCGAGCAGACCGAGACCCCAGACATGCTCAAGGAGCGCAACGCCCGATCGAGTGTGAAAGCCAAGGTCGTGCGGCGCGAGATCTGCTCGCTCCTCTCGCTCGGCACGCACACCAACAGCTTCCTCGACGCGCCGATCTCGGCCCAGCACCGTCCGGTCTCGCGCAAGCTCGTGGCGCTCAAAGAACTCCTGAGCCATGACGAAGCGCCGGCGACGCGGACATCGACGAATGTCACGCGCTTCGGCGTGTGCATGGTCGACTGCGCCACGGGTGCGTTCCACCTCGCCGAGTTTGACGACACGGAGCAGCGCGATCGGCTCAAGACGCTCTTTGCGCAGTTCCACGTCGTTGAAGTCGTGACTGAACGGCACGGACTCTCGGACGACTCAAAGATGGTGCTCAAGCACGCGGCGCCGACTGCACTCCGGAGCGACCTGCGCGTCGGGAGCGAGTTCTGGGACGCATCGCGCACAGTTGACGAGATCACGCGCGCAGGGTACTTCCAAGAACACGGTTGGCCCGCAGATGTGCTCGCGTTCCTCGAAGCCGACAAGACTGTGAAAGCGGACGGCCAGCTTGCGATCAGCGCACTTGGTGGCTGCATCTGGCACTTGCGCCGGAGCATCATCGACCAAGAGCTCCTCTCGCTCTGCAACTTTGCGCGGTACACGCCGTCGGACGAGCAAGCGCGCGCAGAGAACGGCAGCAGCAGCAGCAGTAGCGCTGAGGACGCCGTTGTGAGCGCTGCGGCCGAGCTTGCGCAGCACTACGTCGTGCTCGATGCACAGACGCTGCAGAACCTCGAGATCCTCGCAAACAGCGTGAACGGCAGTCGCACCGGCTCGCTCATCCACATCCTCGACAAGACAGTCACGAGCTTTGGCAAACGACTGTTCCAGGACTGGGTCGTCAAGCCACTGTGCCAAGTCTCTGCGATCAACGAACGCCTCGGTGCTGTCGAAGAGCTCGGGCAGCAGCACGAACTCGTGACGGACGTCCGGAGCTACTTGCGCAAGCTCCCAGACTTGGAGCGCTTGCTCTCGCGCATTCACGCACTTGGGTCAATGCATCGGTCAAAGGAGCACCCAGACAGCCGAGCGATCATGTACGAGTCGAAGACGTACAACATCCGCAAGATCCGGGACTTCCTCGCAGTCCTCAGTGGCTTTGATGTCGCTATGGAGCTCGTGCGGAGCTACGGACCGCGCTTTGCGCAGTTCACGTCGCCGATGCTCCAAGTGATCTTGAAAGCCCGAGCGGCCGATGGCGACAGCAGCCCGAGTGCCGTTGATAGCAGTGAGCTGCTCGGTCACTTTCCAGACCTGCACCAGAAGCTCGAGTACTTCAAGCAGAGCTTTGACCAGTCCGTGGCGAAAGAGAGCGGTGTGATCGTCCCGCCCGACGGCTTTGACCCCGAGTACGACGATGCCTGCGCTGACATTGCGCGCGTGGAAGACGAGTTCCAGACGTACTTGCAGTCGCAGCGCAAAGCGCTGCGGTGCCAGTCGATCGTGTACTGGGGATCGAAGAAAGAAGATCGGTTCCAGCTCGAAGTGCCTGAGAGCGCCGTGAGTGCGCACCAGCCGCGCGAGTACGAGCTCAAGTCCCGGAAGAAAGGCTACAAGCGTTTCCACACGCCGACGATCCGCGACTTGCTCGCGCAGCTCGCAGCGGCCGAGGCTCGGAAAGACGAAGCCTTGCGCGACCAGATGCGCAAGGTCTTTCACAAGTTTGACGAAGACTACCGCGTCTGGATGAAAGCCGTGCAGTGCCTCGCGACGCTCGACTGTCTCGTGAGCCTCGCGCTCGTGAGCAGCCAGAGCGACGGGTTCACAAAGCCCGAGGTCGTGTCGGCGGCGACCGCGAACAACGGCATCGCGTTCATTGACATTGAGGACGGCGTGCACCCGTGCGTCGCGCAGACGTTTGACGGCGACTTCATTCCAAACGACGCGCAGCTCGGTGTTGCTGACAAAGGGCAGATGCTCTTGCTCAGTGGTCCAAACATGGGCGGCAAGTCGACGCTCTTGCGCCAGACGTGCGTGCTCGCGCTCATGGCGCAGATCGGGTGCTTTGTCCCGGCGCAGAAGTGCCGCATGAGTCCCGTGGACCGCATCTTCACGCGCATTGGCGCCTCGGATCGGATCCTCGCGGGTCAAAGTACGCTCTACGTCGAACTCGCCGAGACTGCGACGATCTTGCAGCACGCCACGCGCCACTCGCTCGTGATCCTCGACGAGTTGGGCCGTGGCACGTCGACGTTCGATGGCACTGCGATCGCGTACTCGGTCGTCGAGCACTTGCTCCACCAGATCCAGTGCCGCTCGATGTTTGCGACGCACTACCACTCGCTCGTGGAGGAGTACACGGACAGCAGTCTCGTCTCGCTCGGCCACATGGGCTGCATCGTCGACCCCGAGAATGACCGGAAAGTCACGTTCCTCTACAAGCTCGAAGACGGCATGTGTCCCAAGAGCTACGGTCTCAATGTCGCGATGCTCGCGAAGCTCCCAGACGAAGTGATCGAGTCTGCAGCGCGCAAGTCGGCGCAGTTTGAGCACTCGCTCCAGCAAAAGATCGCCGAACACGAAGCGGAGGCTGCGGCGCTCGTGCGCACAGTGCAGGAACTCTTGGCACAGAGCAGTGTCGACATCACGGCGCTCACAGCCGCTTGGACGCAGCTCCAGCGAAGTCAAAACCAGCAAGTGCGCTAGAGGCGACACACGCACACTCGATTCAAATCTACGTAGCACTTGACTGAGATCTTCTTCCCTTGCAAGCGCATGGAGTCGTGAGTGGCATGTGCGGCTCTGCCTGCTGCTCCACCCCTAGATCAAAGCCACTGGTATGGCAAGGAACAAACGGAGAAGGATGCAAGTGCGTGGTCGCGTTGAGGCGTATGTGCAGTCGCGGATGAAGGAAGGATGCAGATAGAGTGAAGCAAGATGACAAGAACGAAGAGCCTGGCTGTCGGGTCGACTACGCAGCAGCTTCGTCGACTTGGACGCTTGAGACGGCGCGGAGCTGCATCACTGCGCGCTTCGCACCGACGACAAGCAGCGCGACGATCACAGCAACACCGATCACAGCAGCACCGCCAACTGCGTACTCGAGAGGCGACAGCGACGCAGCGTTGAAAGGCGCTGTGCCCGCAGAGATCGACGCTGACGCTTCTGCCAACTTGACATGAACAGATACGCGCTTTGGCGCAGCTGTCGTCGAGCCAATGCAGCTCTCGAGGTGCTTGGAGTTGGCCGTGACGACCTTGGCGCAGTAGCGGCAGGCGCGAGCCGGCATGCAGCCGACGATGCTCTTGGTCAGACACCGAGTGTCACAGACGATGTTGATGCCGTTCTGAATGTCGCCAGCCGACGCCGTGGGGCATGTGGCCTCGTCCACACTGAGGGTTCCTCCGAGCGGACCTTCCGGCGCTGCCGTCGTTGGTGCCGGAATCGTCGGCGCTCGTGTCGTTGGAGCCGGTGTCGTCGGTGCAGGCGTGGTCGGTGCAGGCGTGGTCGGCGCCGACGTCGTAACTACTGGAATGATAGGGCAGTCGAGTAAGTGCTTGGACTGGGGCGTAACACGTGTCTTGCATAGGCGGCATGTGTCGAAGAAGCAGCCAAGGCCAGCCTTGGTTTTGCACGTCTCGTCGCAGTATGCAAAGATGCCGTTGTCCTTGTCCCCCTGCTGAGACCAATTGCGCACACATCGCGGACGTTGCAGCTGCTGTTGGCGATAAAGACACTGGAGCAGCCGACCCTGGCGCTGATGTGACTGCAGGTGTTGGCGCCGAAGTGGTGCCTGCTAGCAAGTCCTCGCAGCTAAGGTAGTCGGGCGGCTTCGTCGAAGACTTCGTTCGACAGAAGCGGCAGGTGTCCTGAAAGCAACCGAGTCCGCCACTCGCGCAGTTAAGATCGGTGATGACGTTGATTCCAGCGGCTTTGTCGCCTGGCGACACCTGGAACGGGCACTCGATGACGCTCAGGGATCCGCCGATTGGTGCCTCTGTTGGCGCAGCAGTAATTGGAGCTGGCGTCGTTGGAGCTGGCGTCGTTGGAGCTGGCGTCGTTGGAGCTTGCGTCGTTGGTGGCGGACAGGCGGCCAAGTGCTTGGACTGATCCGTGTCCTTCGTCTTGCAGTAGCGGCACGTAGTACTGTAGCAGCCCACACCAGGCTGGCTGCTGCCGCACGCTAGGTCTGTAAGCGAGTTAATGCCAACGCTGGCGTCGCCCTGGGAGACCGTGCAGATCCCGGTCGCTGGAGCAGAAGATGTTGGAGCAGAAGATGTTGGAGCAGATGATGTCGGTGGCGCTGAGCTCGGTGCAAGCCCGAAGGTCGAGCAACTGAGGAACGCTGACGACTTGACCGAGTCCCAGCTCTTGCAGAAGCGGCAGTTGTCCTGGAAACACCCGATGCCGCCGCTGACGCACGTAGCGTCCGTGACAACGTTGACACCGGTCTTTGCGTCGCCTGGTGTGACTGCAGGGCATGCACCAGTCGGAACTGGGATCGTTGAGAGCGTGTCGTTTGTCCCGAGGAGAGCGAGGTCCTGACAGCTGAGCCAGTGTGCAGACTGGGGTGTGTCTCGAACCTTGCAGTAGCGGCACGTGTCTTGAAAGCACCCGAGCCCGCCGTTGGCGCAGTGGGCGTCTGCAACGATGTTGACACCAGCGGCCTTGTCTCCTGGCGTGACAACCGCGTCGCAACTCACAATCTCCAGTTGTGTTCCAATTGGCCCGTCTGTGGAAGCCGATGTCGTTGGTGCTGGTGGCGCTGGCGTTGTTGGCGATGGTGGTGTTGCTGTGGTCGGACCTGGCGCGGCCGAAGTTGGAGCGGATGTCGGTGTAGCCGTTGTCGAAGCGGGTGTCGGAGCTGGCGGACATGGCAAGTACCCCGTTGAGCGTGCTGTCGCGTACGTCTGGCAGAAGCGACAGTGCAGGCTGTAGCAGCCGTAGACCGAGGCGCTACAGAGCGGATCTTCCGTGATGCTGATGCCGAGCGCGAGCGCAAGGTTCGACGCCGCTTGGCAGTTGGTTGACGTCGCGCTGAAGATCGACGAGCCGACAATGACGTTGTTTCCATTGATGTCATTTGCTGCTGCAGATTGGAGCGCGAGCGCGCTTGTTGCACCGAGCGCCAGGATCTTCAGTGCCGACGCGCGAGCGTTGAACATATCGGGTTTGACCATCGTGGCGTCTCAGCGACGTCCGAATCGCTTGGCGCGGTCTTGTGCTCGACAAGTCGCAGCCGATTCGAAGTGGTTGCAGCCTCGAGCGAATTCCAAACTGCTCGGCTCTGCAATTAAGCCGCGAGGCCTCGTGTGAGAGCGCGGTTGAGCGCCAGCCAGTCACGCAACAAGACACAGCCGTGAGCCGTTTCCGCATAGCGATCCTCCAGCAAGCAGTCGCGGACCAAGCGATCGTCCGGTGGTCATCCTCCAACAAGCTGTCGTGGAGTAAGCGATTGCTCCGGTGGTCTCGACTCGAGGCGTCCGTTATAGATCCAAAGTCGCTTCAAGGCTGCTTCAAGGCTGCTGCGAGCTCAGTTGTTCTCGAGCCGAGTCGCCTCGTGGCAAGACATTCGAGACTGGTGGTGGTGGCTGAGGCTCCTGCTGCAGCCTGTTGCAGCCGGCGAGCTACACGCGTGCGAGCGAAACGAACCCACAAGTGCATCGCTCGCGGCAGCGCTGATAGTCCAGCCATCCTTGATCACGAGGAGAGCAGCAGCAGGGTTGATCATGCCGAGAGCGAGTGTTGTTGTGTGTCGAGAATGTGGGGTAGTGTGTGTCGAGAACGTCCTCATGCGAAGAAAACATTCGTCACATTTGAAGAGGGCCAATGGGTTCGGAACGACTAACCTTGAGTTGATTATGTGGACTGGAAAATGAAAGTCAGGAAACAAAAGTCACCGTAAGCGGCGATCACTCCCTCGTTTTTCTCTCGCTCGCTTAACTTATTGCTGGCCATATTGTACAAATAAAGTATAGTAATTCTGAAAATAGACACAATACGTGCCTAGATTGCGATATTCGAGATACTTACACGCCAAGTGGTTGGCACCAATATTTTTTTGTCTGAAACAAAGATCAACAGTTATTGAGAAATTTAGGTTTCTCGATTATTGATTCGGAATTCGATCAAGATGTCAATAATTGTGTAGCTCACATCATCACAATATATCAGTAGATGAAAGGACACAACAAAATGTGGAGACTGGAACTGTGTGCGGCTAGCTTGGCTTAGAGTCCTCTTGTTTGCTTCTAGATAATAGGCTTGCGTTCACTATTCTTCATGGAATTGACTTGCCTTTGTATGCGGGACATCGCAACCAGTAAATGTAAGAGAACATGAATGTTGGCTCGCATTGTTATTAAAACCTTGCCGAGCAAGTTCCGAAATTTTGCAAATCTCTGAAATTGAGGTTATATGAGGTTTCTCAAAAACTTTTTATGATATTTCTGAAAGAATTTTGTCCAAAAATGACAAGTGTGTCGAAATCGTATTTGCCCAGCCCAGCAGGAAAGCCAGGGTGGTCCGGAAAATAGAACGCTGGAGATTAATATGAAGGAATGCCACTTAGACTTGAAATTTGTATCGAAGTGACGCAAGGGGTCACTTCATTTGATTAAAGTATGCAAATGTCGCTCCACACAAACGAAACATAACTATTATTGGAATTATTGCTTTATGATCTGGGGCGATAAAATCTGGAAACGGACTTTGAAAGACAAGCTAGATTTGAGTCTCTCGAACAGCTATTATTGAAGGACCTCCTACGTCTATAGGACGTGAATTGCAAATTTGTATAGAAATCTTTTCAAAAAAGAAGTTACGTATCAGGTAATGTGTACCACATAAATGAAATAATACGGATATTTTGCAAGGGCCAAAAACCGCATATGTTTGTACTTGTGTTGCAAAGGGCCAAAACTAGTGTCACTCCCTCTAGATTAGTTAAAAGTAGGGAAGTTGACTCTGGTCTAACCCTACACCCAACAGAAAACGACTCGGAAACTTCAAGATGTCGAAACATGAGGCATGATTTGATGAATTTTCAACTTGAATTTTCATCTCCTCTCTCCAAATGAGAATTCTCGAAACTACGCCTATACTTTGTCATTACTGAGGGTCTGCATCATGAAGTGATCGAATTTGAGACAGCGAATAGTACAAAGTCGATTGTCTTGGAGTTTGTGAGAAACAGCCAATGGCACAAATCAGTCTCAAACGAGAATACATGACTTGAACAAAGACAGAAAACACTCTCCATCTACGGTATTTGTCACACATACATCGTTTACATACAAAAAACAACAACAAAATGTGCGAAGGCATATTTATTTGTCCTTGTTCGGGTAAATAGAACCTGACGTGAGTGCGTCTATAAAATATACAATTATCGCGCGATGATTGGCTGAAATTGCATGTAAACCAGATCCACGCCGTTGCGACATTGACTGGTGTAACCTGTGCCACGTACCTCGTGCTTGAATGCCAGCGCGCTGCATGGGCTAGCAACGAGAAGCTCTCGTGTTTGTTCGCTCTGGTACTGAAGCACGGTATGAGCCACCGCAGCATGTACGCTCATGACGAATCCATGAGTCGAGGGCGAGCAGCTCGGTGTTTGCGGGTTGAAGCTCCGATTCGCTCGTATTTGACTCGTTTGTCCTCCACTCGTTTTGGACAAGCAATTCACAATTGCACTTTTCGGATCAAAGACGCTCATTTTCGATACAAAAGGCAAGTGCTTACGACAGTCTCCAATCCAGTTTTTTATGATGGCTTTTCGGAGAAATGCGCATTTGATTTCAGTATGGATATATATCCTAGCGACACCAGAAAATGGCTCGGATTCTAGTTCTAATTAGAAGTAGAATATTCTTGACTTGAACAACCCATCAAATTTGTAGTAGGAAATAATTGTTGACTTGAAAAACAACAAATCTAAATGTTGAATTCAAAACCTACCACTGCGATAACGAAGTTTTTGTATGCTGCGGAAAAACCCAGACAACAAACCATAGCACGCAAACCCGCTTTGTCAATATTGGTCTGATTGTTTTGCTCTTTTGATCGTATTGTGAAAGAATGACAAATGCGCGGATGTCTAAATTAGTGCGAATTAATCCGACTCGAAAGGTCGCGGACAAGTCTAACGATCAACTGAATAGTTGTATGATGAATGTGACTCGATCTGGACCTGCAATTGACATACGATTAGACAAGACGCACTGTACTTGCTTTGCTTTTGACACGCAACTGCTCAAACGCAAACGCACGAACAGGTCGAATGGCTGGCAAGAGCGAGCTGAAGAGCAGCAGCAGCGGCGGCGGCGGCGGCGGCTCGGCCGCGAAGAAGCGCCGCACGAACGCAAAGGCTGCCGACGATGTCCCGCTCACGCTCGACAAAGGTGTGCATGCCGTGCTTTGTGAGCGCTTGCATGTAATGTGGATGGGCGTGTGCTAACTGCCTCACAGCGGTGACGCAGGACGAGATCATGGAGCCGCACGAGCTCGCAGCGAACACGGAGCTCCACAGTGCGATGCAAGCCAAGCTCTTCTTCGAGTGGCTCATCTATCCCATGCCGCTCGACGAGTTCTACGACAAGTACTGGGAAAAGCGTCCGCTCGTGATCAAGCGCAAGTTCCCCAAGTACTACGACGGATGGTACGACAGTGCGTGCTCAACGCGACTGTATGCATGCCACGGATATACTCGCAGCACTAACCAGACGCTACGCCATCTACGCGGCCATCACATCTGTAGGTTCAGCAAAGACGAGATCGACCGCATCTTGAAAGAGCACACGCTCGAGTACGGCGCAGACTTGGACTTGACCAAGTACGTCGATAAGACGCGGTACACGCTCAACCCGGACGGCGCGGCGACTGCAAAGGACGTGTGGAAGCACTTTGACGACGGATGCTCGGTGCGTCTGCTGTGTCCGCAAAAGTACTCGGACCCGATCTGGAAGATGCTGTCGATCCTCGAAGGCGAGTGGGGCTGCATGGCCGGCTCGAACACGTACCTCACGCCAAAAGGCACGCAGGGCTTTGCGCCGCACTTTGACGACATCGAGGCGTTCTTGCTCCAAATCGAGGGTACGAAGCACTGGAAGGTGTACGCTCCGCTCGACGACGCGTCGACGCTGCCGCGGTACCCGAGCGGGAACTACAAGCCCGAGGAGATCGGCAAGCCAGTGCTCGAAGTCGACCTCGACGAAGGCGACTTGCTCTACTTCCCGCGCGGCTTCATCCACCAAGCGCAGTCGAGCAAAGACAAGCACTCACTCCACGTGACTGTCTCCACGGGTCAGCAGAACACGATTGGGAACTTCCTCGAAGTCCTCTTGCCTGAGGCGATTGCATCGGCGATCAACTCGACTGTGAGTCTCCGTCGCTCGCTCCCGCGCGACTACCTCTCGTACATGGGCGTGATGCACTCGGACCAGAGCGACGACGACCGCCGCACGACGTTCTCGAACGAGATCAAGAGCGCGCTCAAGGTCGTCTTGGGTGAGTCGATGGGCATGCTCGACGCCGCGGCGGACCAGATGGCGAAGAACTTCCTCGTCGACCGCTTGCCGCCGTGCTTGGAAGACGAAGAGGAGAACTGCACGAGCGACAACAGCCCGCTGCTCAAGATCACGGTGAACACGCAGCTCAAGCTCCTACGCCACGACATCGTGCGTCTCGTGATCGAAGACGGCAAAGCCGTGGTGTACCACTGCCGCGAGAACTCGCGCCAGCACCACGAGACGCCGATCTCGCCGCTCGAGTTTGAGCTCGACGACGCCGAGAGCATTGAGTTTGTGCTCCAGAGCTACCCCGACTACTTCCGCGTCGGCGACTTGCCACACGAAGACCCTGCGGACCAGATCGAGCTCGTCAAGGCGCTCTACAGAGAGGGCATTCTCATGTACCAAAAGCTCTAAGTCGCCAAGGAGTGCGACACGGTGCACTTGGTGGGAGTATACATTTGATTCGTGCCTATCCACCAAACACAGTGTTCATTCAGTCACGACAGCACAGTGACGCACAGGAAAGTGGCGCATGGTCTACTGCAGGAGCACGACGACAGCCGTCGCGCTGCTTACTGCGCGCTCTCAATGATCGTCGTGAACTCGGGCTTGAGCGACGCGCCGCCGACGAGGAAGCCGTCGACGTCGTGCAGCGCAATGAGCTCAGCGCAGTTCTTCGCGCTCACAGAGCCGCCGTAGATGATGCGGACCTTCTGGGCCACGGCACCCGAGACCGTCGCGGCGAGCCACGTGCGGAGGTTCTTGTGCGCCTCTTGCGCCTGCTCGGGCGTCGCAACAACGCCCGTGCCGATCGCCCACACAGGCTCGTACGCAATCACAATGCGGTCCCACTCGTCCTCGCTAATGATGTCAGCGAGCGCCTGCGTCTGGCGCGTGATCACATCGAGCGTCTTGTCGCCGTTGCGCTCCTCGAGCGTCTCGCCGATGCAAAAGATCACGTTCAAGCCGTGGTCGAGCGCGCGCTTGGTCTTCTTCGCGACGATCTCGTCCGTCTCGCCGTAGTACGCGCGGCGCTCCGAGTGGCCCGTGAGCGTCCAGTTGATGCCAAAGTCTAGGAGTCGTGACAGCAGCAGCAGCAGAGGCAAGCACACGAGTGTTAGGACCACTGACACATGACATAGGACACAGCCCAAGAGATTCAGAGTGTGCGTGTAGCGCACCGACGAGGTGCTCCGCAGTGATCTCGCCCGTGTATGCGCCAAAGCCCGTGAGGCTCACGTTCTGCGCGCTCACGGCGATGTTCTTCTGCACGAGCTGGAGCGCGAGGTCGAGGTGGAGCGCTGGCGGCGCCACGATCACGTCCACTTGCTCCGTGTCGATCTCGACCTTGTTGAGCACGTCAATGAGGTCGCGCACGGACTGCTTCGTGCCGTTCTGCTCGTCCAGACACACAAGTAAAGATACGCACAGACGCGCGGTGTTCGCGTTAGCGCAAGTGCGTGCAGGCAAAGCGAGCGATGGAGGCAAATGCTCGTGGACGCAGACGTACCGACTTCCAGTTGCCGCCAATGACGTACTTGCGGATCGCGGCCATTGTGATAGGAGTGAGAGAGAGAGAGCGCGCTGCGGAGGAGCTTGGTGCCGTGGAGTGGGGAAGTTGGGGAATGGAGTGCGAGCAGCAGTGCGGCTGCGACTTGGATTTCGTGCCCGTGACGCAGGGTGACGAGCTCACTTGATTTGGTGCTTCGCGTTGAGTCGGCATACTGAAACCAAGTGTCTGTGGCGTGCAGAAACGCGCATCATTCAAGTTCACGTTTGTAAAAGTACGTTTATAGCTGTGCAGTTATCAGAAAAAGCAACAAATAGGCAAGTAAATTATCAAAACTACGCGTTTGCTTCAAACAAAATAGAATAATTGCTGTGCGAGCTCTATTATTTACTACAATCGCTGCAATGACCGGTACCAGGACACTGCTCGATCGAGGTGCCAGATCAAGAGAGCAACGAGAGCGATCGCTGCGAGACAGCAGGGCTCTCGACAACAACGCGTCTCATCGCACTTGAGGCTATAGACGACTGCAGCACATTGAAAGCGATGCCAGAGTGGTGATTTCAAATGCAACGTGCTTTGGTTCCAAAGACGCCGAACGCGGCGACCTTGACGAGCAATACTATGCAGAGATGGACGGCCAGCTTGTCGCTGACAAGAGCTCACATCGGAGCCTCGTTGGCACTCTCGACTGGCTGCACCGAATCGTCAGCAGGCGTTCCGTCGTCGTCGTCACTTGCGTCCTTCAGCACCTGCGTGCTCGCAAGACGCAGACGCACACCAACTGCGATCATCGCCACAACGACAGCGACACCGATGGCAGCAGCGGCTCCAACGAACGCCTTGGCCGTGTCGTTGTCCAGGAGCTTCGAGAACTGCGCCTGTAAGCCAGTCTCCTCTGTCGACGACGCAGCCATCTGCACGCTCACAGCCGTAATTGGGCA